>JAUELF010253521.1:0-11736 GCA_031471495.1 Clinocardium nuttallii
CTCTGATTTATGTGAGAAAGTAGTCAGTGGCTTCGAAAGAATGTTGTGTAAGTACTGGTGTGGGAAAGCCAGGAAAAACATGGGTAGGTGCACTGACCGCCGTAATATGACAAAAGCTGTTGAAAGCGGCGTTAAACTCAAAACAAAAAGCATAAGTTGGCAGAAATAGGCTGTAGTTAGGTAACTCGCACTCAATACTTGACCTAAGGTTCGGTAATCCAACCTCTACAGTCAATGATCAATCAAGTTTGAGTTTTTTAACTCGGGTTAGTTGGGTTATTTTTAACTCAGTTAAGGTAACTCAACCTCTACAGTCAAATTTAATCAAGGTTGAGTTACCTAACCTGGGTTAAGTTTATAAATGTTAAAATAACTTTCTGAACACTCTTAGCTACATTTCTCATTACCGGTAATCTTTATGGCAAATCAACATAACGTTTTTCTCCATTAAATTTGAGCAAGTTGAAACTTTGTCAGGATGTTGTCTTGATGCTATCTAGTCCATGTTGGAATAAAACAAATATAAAGATCACTTTGCCAAATGTAGGAAGTGGATGTTGCATTCAGAATAAATGTGATTTGTTTTGCATTGCAGTATATTGTATAATTCATGTGAGCGAACTAGGGCCATCTTATTTAGATCACCAATGCACAAAGTGCTGAAGCGTGGGTTTGTTAACGCCATTTGTCCGTTGTTTGGCTGCATCAAAACAATTTCCTTGATAACACTCTGTATGTCACTATTGTCATCCAATCTTCATGGAACTAATTTAGGTTGTTTAGATAGCTGATTTCTAGGCCAAGTTTGAATATGGGTAAAAAATCAGGTCAATTCCCAAATTACAGGAAACTCTAGTTACAGCCTTTTTAACTTGCTTCCATCATTAGTATCGTAGTGTGTACGTCCATCCCCCTGTCTGTGAACAATATCATAAAAAAGACTTCTCCTTCTAAACCAATGGACTGATTTCAAAATAACTTAACAGGAATTTTGCTCTGGTGGTTCTCTTTAAAAGTTGCAAAAGAATTTAATCCAAAGTAGAACTTTGGTTGCTGTGGCATCATGTCTAAAATGACTTGACGGTTTGAATATTATTTTGCACAGAGACTTTCTTTGGGACCCTCTACTGATCCTCTGTTCAAATCATTCTGATCTGTTGAAAACACATTGCAACAGGGAGAGGTGGTGGGGAGCTTGTTTTTCTTATATGTACATTGTAAAATCTTTAAAACTCTTGTTGTCAAATTTGGGCAGTCTGATAATAAAAAAAATAGGCCGCTTAGCCAAAAATCCTGTAAACACTATATAGACCATATTTTTGGCTTGAGCAGTTTGAAACTTTGTCAGAAAATTTGTAGGAATCCGCTGTGGTCGAGCGGTCGAAACAGAATGTGCCTGGTTCGATCCCCAGTCGCGGCAATTCGGTCATGGTGGAGTGCCCTTGGGCAAGGCACATTTTCTAGCCTAGTACTGGGTTGTTTACCCAGGGATCATGAATGATTAAATTTGATTGCGTGCTAAATGACCTTAGCTGTCGATGCGCCATAAAACAATATACATTCATTCAATTCAGAAAATTTGTCTTGATGATAGGTGCCAAGTTCAATTTTGAGTTCTGTTGGGTAACACAAATAAGCCACTTAGCCAAGTTTCAGAAACATGTACTTTAGACTCTGAAAGCTGCACTTTTAACTTGAGCATGCTGAAACTTTGACAGAATGTTTGAATTTATTATATTAAGTTCGAATATGGGTCATGTTTGGTAAAAAACGAAGTGCAAGGTGAGCTATTGGGATCACATTTCGTGTGACATCCGGCCATCGTGCGTTGTCAACATTTACCCTCTTCGAGCTATATTTTGCATCCATTCACCATGACAGTTTGTCAGAACAATAGATCTCCATCAAATCTTGGACAAGTTCGAAACTTGGTCATGTCCGGTAAAAAACTAGGTCTCTAGATAAAATTTAAGGAAATCTTGTTAACACTCTGGAAGCTATATTTATGGATTGAGCATGTTGAAACCTTGTCAGAAAGGTTTTCATAGTGATATCAAGGCCAAGTTTAAAACCGGGTCATGTCCGGTTAAAAACTAGATCACTAAGTCAAATTTAAGGAAAATATTGTTAACACTCTGGAAGCCACATTGTTTGCTTGAGCATGTTGAAACTTTGTCAGCATGATTTTCTAAGTGATATCTAGGGCAAGTTTGAAACTGGATCATGTCCGGTCAAAGACTAGGTCACTAGGTCAAATTTAAGAAAAATCGTCCTAGTTAATGCTCTGGGAGGCATGTTTTTAACTTTACCAGAAAGTTTATCTTGATCATTTCTAGGCTAAGTTTGAATTTGGTCCGTTCAAAAACTAGGTCACTAGGCCAATTTTGAGAAAAATCTTGAAAACTTTCCAAAGACCGCATTTCTCTCAAATGATTCTTTGGTGCCTCTTTACTCTGAGTTGAAATTACTTCGATTCTTAAGTTACTCTTCTAGATAATATATAGCTTCGCTACAGGTACCATTTTTTCCTTTCTATACTATAGGCACATGTAAACGAAACTTCAACAGAAGAATGATATGAACAATGTTGACATTTTCCTCAATGTTTTCCTCAAACCTCAATATGTTTAGCTCACCTATGCACGAAGTGCAAGGTGAGCTATTTGGGATCACATTTTGTGTGGTGTCCGTCCGTAGTCCGTCGTGCGTCGTCAACATTTACCCTTGTTAACACTCTACAGGCTACATTTTGCATCCAATCACCATGAAAGTTTGTCAGAACATTCGTCTCCATCAAATCTCGGACAAGTTCGAAACTGGGTCATGTCCGGTCAAAAACTAGGTCACTAGGTCAAATTTAAGGAAAATCTTGTTAACACTCTGGAAGCCACATTTTTGGCTTGAGCATGTTGAAACTTTGTTAGAATGTTTGTCTTAGTGATATCTAGGCAATGTTCAAAACTGGGTCATGTCCAGTCAAAAACTAGGTCACAAGGTCAAATTTATGGAATATCTTGTTAGCACTCTGGAAGCCACATATTTCGCTTGAGCATGTTGAAACTGTGTTAGAATGTTTGTCTTAGTGATATCTAGGCCATGTTTGAAACTGGGTCATGTCTGGTCAAAAACTAGGTCACTAGGTCAACTTTAAGGAATATCTTGTTGACATTTAGGTGAGCGATCCAGGGCCATCATGGCCCTCTTGTTTAGTTTCATTATAACTGATTTACCAATGTGTTTAGTTAGACATTTACAAATCATTAGCTGTAGAGTTTGTCTGTATCTGGTTATCTACACTATATCCGTCTTTCAGGATTTGAATTAAAGATCTCAAATCAGGATAATCTTGTCTTAAATAAATGTGTGAATTGTATGCATTTCTGCCTTTTTGTTGACATTATTTGAAATTGTGTGATTAGTATTGTAACTTTCAAAATTTGGTACAATTGACCATCTTCTTCAACTTATACCATGGGTACCGTGCTTTGATTAATAATAGTTCTACATACTATAACTATTTATTGATTTATAGAGTAAATATGTAAATATGGTCTGCAGTAGATATATATATTGTATATGGGATGGGTTTAATGCATGTCTCCACCACTTTAAACCTCCTAAATAGTACACGTTCTGAAAATAAAACAACCCAAATGAAAATATATTCTTAGTCTAGTAAGTAGCAGCATCAATTCTAACCCAATCCCGATTGTAAAAAGTGCAGTTACTCACCCCGAAACCTTCTATTGTATCGACGTAAAAAAAGAGCTATATTTATAGGTCACCTAACCGTTCATCAGTTACTAACAATTTACTATTAAATTGTGCCATGCAAATATTCACAGTAAAACTTGTGTATGGTTTTCTGCGAGTTATCGAAAGCATTTGTTATAGGATGGCAGTCTTTTAGTCTATGAATGCGTTTGTCTCTCAATATTCTGTTTTCGGTCCTTTTTATCTTTTGACATATGTCATTGATATTTCTGAGAATTTTGAAAATAGTACGTGGTTTCTACCTTTTAAAACTACACTTGATTGATCGGCTTCTTCCATTGCAGACATTGAGGGTACTTTGAACCTTGATCTTCGTCTTTTCTTTGATTCGGCAAAGCAATGACTATAGTCTCGTTTAAACAAAGAAAAAGCATAGCTACGTTATTTTCAAACAAGACTGTCCCTAATGCATTCAATAATGTTTACAGTCAGTAAATTTAAAATCATAAACATTTTGGTCAGTACAAATGGTAAATGTTTATGGAATACTAACATCAAGACCAAATATTTAAAAAGGTGCCTGTATCGAAATACAGAATTCGTCGAGATTCCGTCAAATAAATATATGTTTGTTTGCTACTAAGTTTGGAATATATGTCGATCGTGTTGGTAATAGGTATGATCCTAACATAATCTGCTAGAATAGTTACTTGGCTCACAAGGACGACAACACTTACCAAATTAGATCCAGGAATATCGTGGTTAACAATATCCGACAGGAGGACTACCAACTATTCATTTCGACATACTCAATTATATATTTTTTTAGAAGTGTTGATTCCCTCTTTTCGATCAAATCAAACAATTTAACAACTATGACTTGTTTCGCCTATACCCAAACATTTAATCGTTGTTGCACGGAAACGCTATTATCCTTGCTAGGTTACGTAATACGTGCAGTGATTTGAAATTTAATCTTAACTTTAATGATGTAACAAAAGCAGTTTATGTATTTTCGGCATTACATTTGGACTATCACTATCTTTTTGAATTTACACATACACGGAGCATGAATTATCATTAAACATGATTATAAGCCCTTAAACGTGGACTACTACTATTTGATTCCCCGAAGCCTATACAGATGAAGTAAATTAATTTATCTGTATGATTAAGCAAACATTTACCAAAGATTTAAATAAGCTATCCCAGTTCGACCAATTTCCTACCTTGACTTCCCTTTGTTCTTTCATTTATTTCTTTTTCCAAACTAAATCGTTGTTAATATGAAAAAGCTGTGTGTATATTGTTAATATGTATGTAAATGATGTGGGCACTACAATACATGTATGTTTAAAGTAAGTTCCAAACACGTTTTATAAGCAACACAGGGCGAAGATTAATGTTGAGTTTGATAGATAAAGGTAAACGCATTAAAACATTAGAGAAAAGAGAAAACTTTGATATTATTCCTCTAAAAATCTGACAAGACAGGGTGGAGTTTCTCTGAATTTCAGTTTTGACGCTAGATGTGTGTTTATTTTTACAGTAGGTTATTATCGCTGTTAATGATGTGTTTATTTACGGAATAATCTACACATTGTTGAAAAGTAGACCAACAACTCGACATACATACAGACACGTGGACAGACACCCAGACAGACGGATGGATGGACAGACGACGAGATGTAATAACGTTTACTAATAGCGCATTAATTGACATATGCACAGTGTATAGGTTCTTCAAAACAGAATATTCGATAATGTAAATGCATTGTTTGACCATACCAGCCTGAAAACTACCACCATGATTAAAAGTGTAGCTTTTTTAAATGTTTACGTTTCCATGAAGTAAACAGGTATTTAAACATGTCGTTCCTAGTTAAAGGGATGACGGTATAAAATTCAAAAGCATTATATAGTGCTGACGGCCTGGGGGCTGCAGGAAGAAAGAAGAAGAAGGGGGACATGTGAAAGGAAATTACAATTGCAGCTTATATTTATGTAGTTATTTTTAAGAAGTTAACAGATCATATCAAACATAGTAAATATTATGAAACTGGCAATTTGAAAGTAGGAAACCTATGACGCTCACCTAAGTGCAAGAGCTCACTAGGATACAACTTAACATGGTGGACCTTACGGGCCCCTAGGTGAATCCGCCACTGCATTTTCATGAGACTTTGTTATTCTCCGTTCGACTTAGCGAATGTTAATAATGCTTCTATAGTTAACCTCTCGGTGCATTAATTTTTAAAACATTTGTTAAACTTAAATTGGAGTACACACATCTAAGGGTTTTCACTGATGTTTCAACAACATTATAATAATCTTTTTTGGGGCGATTTTAACCTTTTAAATGCAGATTTGTTGAATGAATAATGAACTATTCTCGCGCAGTCTGACCCTGCGTGTATCGGTGCTAACTGCAATTGGCAAGCTGCCAACTCCGAAAAACTGTTTATTTTACTATGATCAGGGTCCAAAGCCCCAGGCCAATAAATACCTTGAAAAAGGAAAGATAATTAAATCAGGTATCTTAAAATGCCGCTCAGAATAAAACCAAGAGGACACACCAAGAAGCATTTGCAATTCATAATTAATATGTGAGATAACGTTGGAATTTGGGAAAAGTTTAGGTTCAAATCACCATGTTCAACTGCTAGGTGTTAACAAAACATTCGAATATCACGTAGAAATAGTCTACAATAGTTGTTTGCAAATTAGACTACAGTGACTTCAAATCGCATGGCCCACAATAAATAGTTCAACATATCTGTAGTTCGAGGGATCCACTTTTGACTGCTACGACGGTGGCGAAGTGTTTTATCTTGATGGTACAGTGGGCTATGGAAATGAAAACGTATGAGTAAATATACCGATGTGATTTTCTTGAAATAATTGAGACATATATGACCGGATCTTAAGTTGATTACACCAATGCATACAGGTAAAATAAAAAAATATGTACATCTTGAACAGATTATGCGATCTTGACCTATACTGCTTGCCTATAAGTCTTGTGACCTTTTCCATAGGCAAGTCTTATTTAAGGATGATAAATTAAGCATTCCAAGGTATCAAAAAGACAAAACAAATATTGGATCAATTTAATAATGTAGGACATGGAACTTTATGGGAACAAACCAGACAGAAGCCTTAAATGTGCAGGTTAAAAACAATTCACGCGTGCTTTTAAAGATACAGAATAATTGAAACAGATAACACTAAGATTAAATGATATGACGCTAAACTCTTACCAATTGTTGGCGCATGAGGCAAAAGAAAAATGTGCTCATATTGAGTAATGTCCCATGTTGACTTTATTCAATAGCTGTACTGACATTTATTGAGATATCAATTATAAATGATGAGAAAATTCAATTTCACTTTCTTTTGAATAAGGGGCCAATATAGATAAAAGAACCTTGGTACAAAAATAAGTTCAGAGTTCGATTCCCATGATAGCCGGTCACACTATTTTGCTTTCGAACTTCACAATAGCTAAGTTAGTACTGGGTCTATATGGAGAAAATTATAAGAGTGAATAAAACATTCGAAAATGAAATGTATTTTAGGTAACGGTTTTGTCGATATAAAAAAATAGAGAATTATGTCCCAAACAAATATCGGGATCTATATCGTTTTTCAATAGTATTGCACATACTTAGGATACCTTGAGGACACCCTCGAATTGAATGTGTCCCCCCTCCCCCTGTTGTGTGATCTAACTTTTGGACACTTAGAACCCAACACTATCTAAATGTCTTTACCAAACATTCATTGCAGACTATTCGGAGGTAACGAAATTTAGCAGAAAACAGCTGTCTTTTTATTTCTCCGTTTCTATACTGGTGAAAGAGCTGGCAATATGCAACCGAATTGGTGTCCAGTTCCGCTTTGCAGCTTCTTAGGATTCTGTATTTAATCTATAACGGTACACAGCGAATTGAATCCGTCAATCGGGGGATATTTATATTGTTGATGTATAAATCGCTAGAAGACTTTTGTTAATCACTGACGGAAGACTACTGAAAATGAGTGCTATTATATTAGTTACACGTTAGATATTTGGTTTTTATTCCCTGCGACATATAAAATGAGATATAAACTTGTTTTATGGCTGATGTTTAAATACACCAAAGGTTGAATGGGAGCGCTTTGTAACGTAATTATATTGATAAAATATTCCGTCCTTAGCAGCACGTGGAAGCTCTGATTGAACTTATCAACGTGTTTAATATTGACTGACACTTTATTCTTGTTTTCATAGAGAGTAATTATCAAAGTATATACTGTTATAGCAGTTATGCGGTTTTTAACCCTTTCCTTCAAATATACGCTTTCTGACGCATCTGCAGCAGACGACTTTTTTAGAACATTGTAACAAAAGAAGAATTTGCTCGTTTCCAAAGTCCTCTGCTGCAGATTTGATGAACGTTTATAGGAAAGGGTTAACCCTTTCCCTCATATAGACGCTTTCTGACGCCTCTTCAGCAGACGGCTTTTCGGAAACATTGTTACAAAAGAAGAAATTGCTCGTTTTCAAAGTCCTCTTCTGCAGATTTGATGTACGTTTATAGGAAAGAGTTAACCCTTTCCTTCATATAGACCCTTTCTGCCGCCTCTACAGCAGACGGTTTTTTGAAAACATTGTGACAAAAGAAATAATTGCTCAAAAAGAGCAATTTCTCCTTTTGCCACAATGTCTTCCACTTTTAGTCATTGGTTATGAAATCAGTTATAGAGATTTATTTTTTAACAAAATATGTTCAGAGTCGTCTGCTGTAGAAATGTCGGGAAATAACAATATAGCTTAGAGTATATAAGTTTAATCTCAATTTAAACTAAATATAATTCGAGCTGACTAATGGAAATTATTTAGTCTGTCGGCCATTAGAATATTTAATGGAACATTCAAGCATTTTGCAGCAGAATTAAACAGCTATGTTAAAGCACATTTTAAATCAGATGTTAGCACGGCCTTTCCCTGGGAAAATCTTAAGAACAACTTAGCTATCCGACGTCCTCTATGTGAGATCGTATTCGATATAATATTTACGGTCGGTCAAAAGACAGATCAAGACCACTAAAGAGAGTCATTTGCTGTGCATATTTCTCTCAGGATTGTGGTATCGGGTGATTTGAGCCCAGATGAGCCGAAAAGATAAAACAATATATAGGAGACATACAATAATATTTATGTTGATTATATGATGCGACCGAAAACGCTGAGGGCCAACGTTTAAAGTGTTGAACTTGCTCACGTACGTAATGACTGTCCAAAGTTCAAAATGACAAAAACACAAGAAATTATAATATTTTAAGTCCGTGCCATGCAGAGACCCAAAAAACCACGTACATAATACTGTATGTACACAAACGGGTATTGAATCTAACTCGATTCAATGTTTAGTAAACAAACAATAAAATGCCTAATTGTACAGATAGTTCGGCTTCTTTGATTGACTGGTAATTTGATTGTTCTTTTAAAAAAAGAAAACCATGCTGAATGATTCAGCGATTTAGAATCTGTAATTGGTAAGGTACTATCTTTATAAGGCGGGATTGAATTAGACTTTGAAATTGATTTATCAATACTGTGTAGTAGTTCGTTCTATGGTCGATATGGTTTATTGGTAAAATTTCGATTAACATTTAAAATGTCAAAGTACTCAGGTGTACTCTAGGTCGGGCTCAAATGAAAACCCAAATTAATTCAAAGACGTTGAAAGTATAATGAAAACATTGAAAGTGGTGACAGAAGGGTTACGAACAATGATAAATATAATTATTGTGTTAAATGTGTTTGGTTTACACATTTCATACAATCTAATAAAAATAAACTGTTTTCAATCAATAGAAAATGCATATTGAATTTGTTTGGGTTTTAAGCATAATAGTCAAATCAGTAAATATCAAATGCGCGAAAGTATAAACTTCAATTACCTTGACACTTTACAGAAAAACGTTTATATGTTGACCTACGGCGTTAAACCTTGACAACAGAAAGTGTTACTTCTGTAAAAAATCAACATATTGGATATTTTTCGGCGGGATATTTATTTACTCAAGAAAAAAAAACAATTAACGATTTCTACAGATTTTAGATCGAAGCATCATTCTGCACGTTTGATTCATTTGTGAGGGAACAATACAATTACCAGTCAATCAATGAAGCCGTTCTACCTGTGCAATAGGGCATCTTGGTGATTCTTCGGAAATGTACTTTTTTTAGTCTGGTTTTCTAAATAACTATGTATATCTGCGTTGCAATGCTATTCATGTATGCTTTTAAACATGCCTCGTTTCAATGGACGTTATAATGGTGGTAAGTGCAAAAACGTTGTAAAAAGTGATTGTTATTGTCTATAGTTCAAACATTTATTTCCCATGAATTCGAACTCGTAATGTCAGTATTTACATCATACATATCATGTACTGGTCCTATGCATCCCATTCCCTCAAGGTGTACGGTGATGGCGGTTCACTGCTGCATATATTACAACAATATATAGCTAGAGTCTGAAAAATAAACATTGATTATTGAATGAGATCAAATAACTCAGGAGTACTGAAAGTTAAAAGTACATATAATTGAACATAACTTGAACACTTTACACAATAATGTTTTTGTTTACATATGCGTGTTTACATACGACACAAACCTTGCATAGAAGTAAGTCGATATCGGGATATTTATCTATCAAAAAAAGAAATCGATACAAAGGCTTGAAATAAGATTCTTCCGCCAATACCGAGCATAGCTACTTATATGTGACTTGAGTGTCTCAGGCCATCTCACGGAATTAAGCGAATTTATACATATAACCAGTGTAACATGGACTATGGAGATGGTGTATATCCGTCAGTTGTCAGTTTTTCGTGTCAACGTCAAGTAAAGGTGACTTGTCTGTAGAAAATTATCCAATGGTGACTTTTAAACTATGTACGAACGCACTCCTGTGTTTGTTCTACAAGAACATGGATAACATACTTTGATAATAAATAAACTTCTTCTGTACATGATTACCAATATTGTGTTTTTCTCTTAAGTTATAACTTGAAACGTGTTGTATCTTGTAGGTGCACTTTCATCAGGATAACATTAATAAATGTATCAAAACGTTTCATGCATTGAATTGTCGTTTTGTTACACTGTGTCTGTAAGTTATTCGAATCTTTCAGTCTTCCCATTCATAAGAAAGGTAATCTAAAGACCTTCGAAATACCCGCGTTATCACTTTAAATGTTTACTTCGGTACACTTAATTCAAATTTTGACATGCTTGTTAATGCTTATAACATGGTAAGAGAAACTCAAACAGTTTTTCAACATGAACACAAATAATTCAATTCTAGTTACATATCTATTTTTTAATTAAAGACAACATAGTTCTTTTGGAAAAGTTTTTAAATCTATTCATTTTATTTCAAATATGCAAACGCATGACTGTGCTAGCGATAAAAAAAGTTCTAACACATTATCATACTGA
Source organism: Clinocardium nuttallii (assembly GCA_031471495.1). Classification (NCBI taxonomy): domain Eukaryota; kingdom Metazoa; phylum Mollusca; class Bivalvia; order Cardiida; family Cardiidae; genus Clinocardium; species Clinocardium nuttallii. The sequence goes on from JAUELF010253521.1 coordinate 11,210, forward strand.
TTTAATGTATTCAGAAGATGATTTTCAAATTTTAATTAATTCTTATTTTGAAAGGCCAGTAAGGATGCTGTCATCGTAAGTATTATATATTCATTCATATAGTTTGCAATGAGTAAAATCAGGGACATCTTGTTTAGTGTCCCTTGTAAAATTAATTTTGAATTAAACAGCTTATCATTGTTGTATGGCAACATCATCATTACACATTACTAAGACAATGTATGTGTGTATTGCGTTGTTTGCAATTCATGAAAGCAGAAACACTATTTTACACAATGTAATATAGTGTCCCTGTATGTAAGGGATAATTCAGCATATTTCAATGGTCAAATGTGCTTGTTCTTAAATGCTAAAACTACTTTTTCAGAGTTATAGCAAGGTCATTTGAAGCTTAAAGGTGTTAAATCACAGGGCATCGATGGAATACTAGCTGAGATTTAAAAGTCGAAACAGTATGCTATTAGTTTTATATTATTAAACAGGACTCGGATTCAAATTAATTTATCACTAGCTTAATGTATTTTTTA
>JAUELF010253542.1:0-11736 GCA_031471495.1 Clinocardium nuttallii
AGTAGTAGTAGTAGTAGTAGTAGTAGTAGTAGTAGTAGTAGTAGTAGTAGTAGTAGTAGTAGTGGTAGTAGTAGTAGAAGTAGTAGTAGTAGTAGTAGTAGTAGTAGAAGTAGTAGTAGTAGTAGTAGTAGTAGAAGTAGTAGTAGTAGTTGTTGTAGTAGTAGAAGTAGTAGTAGTCGTAGTAGTAGTAGTAGTAGTAGTAGTAGTAGAAGTAGTAGTTGTGGTAGTAGTTGTAGTAGTAGAAGTAGTAGTCGTAGTAGTAGTAGTAGTTGTAGTAGTAGAAGTAGTAGTTGTGGTAGTAGTAGTAGTAGTAGTAGAAGTAGTAGTCGACCCGGATTAGCCTGCGTGGACAGCATGATGTCATAATATTCGTTTTCTCGCGGGATGGCTCATTTAACGTTTAAAGTGCCAGTGCACGAGAAAACGGTAAATGTTCGCATTTCTGAACAGTGTGGATTCAGATCAGCATGTCCATCTGTTAAGCAATATCATAACCCATACATGTTGACAAAATATCTGGACAAACGTACATGAATGTAAATAATAGAGAAACAGTGTAGATATTTATTAAAAGTACACTCGATCAATGTGCGTTAACTTATCACAAATCTTGGATGATAATACGCAGCCAATACGCAGAGTCCACAATGTTGGTTTTCTCACGAGGCGGCTTATATTTGAAATCTCAATAATGAAACATGTACAAACTCAAAAGTAATGCAACAAACATAGTCAATAACATATTTTTAAACCACGATCATGAAAAGCACAAATCAGTCATAAATCATCCACCTGTTCATACATGGAAATTTAAAGCTACACACCTTTGAGTTCTGCAACTTAACTGTTAAGTGCTCGAAATGAACCACGTTATTATAGTTAACCGATTCCCGGACTTTACATTCATTGGTTATGAATTTACCAATCAACATATGTTTTGCATTTATCGAATTTGCATTACAACCTGATAGTTGGAAAGAGTATAGCCTCGAATCGGCCTGCAATTCTGCCCTGTCTGATCCAGATCAAAACTTGAACATTCGTGTATAATATAAACATGTCAGTTTCTGCCCTGTCTGATCCAGATCAAAACTTGAAAACTCGTGTATATTATAAACATGTCAGTACCAAAACGTACAACCTTATAGTATGAAACAGTATATACCGAATCAGCCTGCATTTCCGTGCTGTCTGCTACTGATCTATCCTTGCATGAAATAAATAACGGATGTTTGTATTATCTCAAAACCGGAGTGTCATAAATACGTATACTCAAGCGATCCAAGAGAGTTAGCACCAGTCTATTGGCGACAAATGTAGTTCCGGGTCTATTTTTTACACCGTTTTCGAATAAGATTTTTCGGAACATGAAGTGGAAGGGTTTTGACGATTAGTTTACTTGTGGTTAAAACGACATGGACATGTGGGCAGATCTTTATTTGCGATTGTGACATATAAATTAAGCGATTATTCCGTAGGTCCCGGACAATATATAATTATAATTCTATAATTAACCCTTTCACACATATTTACGCTTTGTGACGCCTCTGCAACAGACGAGTGGTTTTCATAATATTGCAGAAATAGGTCAAATTGTTCATAATGAGCAATTTCGCCTTTCGTCACAAAATTGATAACTGAATTTGAAAGTTTTGCCGTGATGAGTTGGATTGATGTATCTGGGAAAGGGTTAATTGAAAGATAAATGGGTTGTGCAATCAAATTCATTTCGGGGAAACACTAAGCCTAATCGGTGCTCAGTTTACTTACGTACACATTTGAGTTGTCAAACGAGAAAACCAACAGTGTGGACTCGGCAAAAATAGCGACCAGCATAAGCATGCCGCGCAGGCTAACCCGGACAGACCCTTTTCGCCTCCTTTGGATTGTCTGTATTTTCTCTATACATCTATCACCCTGAGACGGAATGTGTCAGCCCTGATTGTGCAGGCTTATCTACGTCGATATATTACGTTGAGGCCACAATGTTGGTTTTCTCGCGAGACTGGTCATTTTACCCTTCGGGAGTCGACTCTCGTCACCTTTAATGATATTTAAGTCGAAATTAGCATCGGAATCTTTATTGTACTATATAGAGACATGCTCGTGTTATAGAATGTGATATTGATGTGTTACATCCGCCGGTGTGATATGACTGGAAAAATGTTGAAAAACGGCGTTTAGTCCCAATCTATCAATCAATCTTTTATATTTCATTTCTTGACAGGCCCATGTTCTTTTTATTTGTAATAATATATATATAGGTGCTACCTATTTACGAAAAAACAGCAAGATGATTGTAAACAAAAATTTAAGAGCATACTTTGGCAATAAAAAATGATTTATAAGTAATTGACTAGACGATAATAATGTTAATCTCATGTTTTCTGAATGAGACTGTTCGGAACTCGTTCTGCTGTCGTCTTTTATTATGAACAGAAATACTTTCATAAAAGCAATGAATAACATGTATAATGAACGAGGTTTAAACATGAGGGCCAATATGCTTAAGGTCCTATATTATGGTAAAGAAGCAAATGTGTTACAGCCCTTTTCTGATGCCAACAACCTTTTCCAACCAGTCAATATGACTGGAACAAAATATGTAAGGGGTCACATCTCTGCTTAATCGTTTCCCTAAAAGAGACGGTTTCTGACTCCTTTGCTTTGTTTACCAAAGGTACAATTGTACAATATTTGAAAGTTATCCTTTTTCAACAATATTTGATAAATAATTATACTTTGTATGAGTGAATATATAGCTCGTGCATAGGTATTTAATGTTAATACCACTTTTTGTGCGGGACACGACGTCGCTCCATTCGACGTAACGCCCAATAAAGTGTTTACGGAAATGACGTCACGTCGTTATTTGGCTACGGTACAGTCAAAAGTTAAGCTGTGTGAAGTGTGCTATGCTGAATACCTCCGTATATTGTCATGCCCAGCTTACAGGAAGTATAAATTTTTAAAAAAATTGCGCTGCCCTCTGTTTTAATCCACGAAGTTGTATACATTATTTAGAAATTTAAGTATAAAGCATAACACAAAGTAACTTATTTATATATAAAAGTATAAAAATGTGCTTGTGCAAAAACAACAAAATGTAAATGTATAATGAAACCATTTTGTGTGTGAGAAAACCCCTAGTCATAGCGTTTGTTGTATTTTTACACAACGGGTAGAAATGTTCACTTTAATCCCTAATTATAGCGTTTGTTGTAATTTTACACAACGGGTAGAACTTTTCACTTTGACGATAATGTGTATCACATTTAAAACACATGGCTGTCAATGTTCAATGTCACTGAGAGCTCATAAGTCTGTATAAATGCTTTTGATAAATAATGAACTCTACATGTTGCCCCCAAGTATCTAGTTAATTAAACGCTCCACTGTTTGCTACACCCCCGCATTTCAGTACTTCAGTACTTTGATTTCATATTCCACAGTGTGCAATAAGGATTTTATGTCACTGATAGAACACAGTATTTCATCACTTAGCATAAACTAAAGTGTAATAATAATGACAAGGAGTGCAACGATGTTTTACCCCCTCGCTCGATTCGGGCAATAATTTACGCAGAAAAACGTTATTATTACACTATATGGAGTAAGGAGGGATATTTATAGTAACACGCGTGGGATTCCCCAAATAATCTTACGATCATTTTATAATAGCGTATGAACGATATAGAGATATTTTTTGAGAAATTTACCGAGGTAATGTGTATTTTTCCGCATTTTTTGCTGTAATAGAAATTTGGACGCCTGTGAAACAACTATCACTTGGTCTTGATGAATAGAAGCATATTCACTGCATGGTTAACAATTGTAAACAATGTTAAGAAAAATCACACAAATAAAATTTTCTTTTAAAATCAAGAGAATATGACATTTCTCACAATAATGTAGACGCATCTGCATGAGACAAATTTTGAAAAATATTTTGGTAAAAGGTGAAATCATTTGTGATGAACAATTTCTTTTGCCACAATGTTTTAAACTCTTTTATGGAGATTTTCCTCATGTTCACTTAGATGCTTTAACCCTTTCCCTCATATAGACGCTTTCTGACACCTCTGCAGTAGACTGCTTTTTGAAAACAGTGACAAAAGAAGAAATTGCACAAAACGTGCAATTTCTCCTTTTGCCACATTGTTTTCCACTTCAATTGTAGAGATTTTCTACTTTTTGACAAAATATGTTCAAAGTCGTCTGCTACAGAATTGTTGTATGAGGGAAAGGGTTAAAAGTTATCTGCTGCAGAGTTTTGTATGTGGGAGAGGCTTTAATAAGTTTTATTATGTTTTTATTAACTCTTTCCCACAAACAACAAATTTGAAGCAGACGACTTTGAAACCATCATGTCTAAAATTTGAAAAATCTCAATAAATGGGAGTTAAATAATTAAATAGAGTTGAAAACATTGTGGCAATGGATATATGGCTCATTATGAATGTTTTCAAAAGTTGTCTGCTGCATTGGTGTCAGAATTTGTCTACAAGCGAGAAAGGATTTTTTTTTTTTTTCATTGGTAGAAATTATAAAACAGGTGATTTGTTTGTTTTCCAGAAACTATGTAAAAGAAATGTCATGGTCTCTTTGTTATTAAGTTATTTCACACAATTATGAAAAACGGTTCAAAAGTAAATTAAGGTCACAAGTATGTACATACTCTTCAGGTCGATATCTGTTATACATGCATGAAAAACACAATAAAATTAATATAATGAAATTATGACCCAGGACCTAAACTATAAAAATGTTCACTGTGCTCAGATTTAAACTTTGTTCTCCACACAAAACTTCTGATTGGTCATTTGAAAGAAGGGATTTGATTCTGACCAATCGAATACTTGAGAACAAAGTCTGAGCACAGAGTATAGTTGTATAGTTCAAGACCCATGGCACACATTTTTGGCTGATCTAATCTATGTAAACATGAATACCAGCATTCAATTATTCATGAAGCAAGGTTAACTCTTTCCAACATACAACAAATCTGTCGCAGACGACTTTGAAAACATCATATCTAAAATTTGAAAAATCTCCATAAATGAGAGTTTAATTATAATAAATATAGTTGAAAATATTGTGGCAAATGGTGAAATTGCTCATCATGAGCAATTTAACCTTTATCACAGCATTTTCAAAAGTCGTCTGCTGCAGAGGCATCTGAAAGCGTCTATATGTGGGAAAGGGTTAAACTACAATTTTACAAAAACTCACTACATAACACATGCATTGCTAGAGTGGTGTTGTCAATAACTGAATAATTTTATTTCAACATTGATCAGCCTAATTAAAGTGTATGTTGTTTATAAATAAAAAATATATAATAATATTATATAATCATGCTGATGTTTCTTATAAAATTAATAACACCCTAATGTTAAATACCTGTCAGGTTGATATCTGTTAAACATGCATGAAAAACACAATGAAATCAAGAAAATGAAATAAACTGGTTACACAAACTACTTATCATAATACAACCACAAGATGCAACTTCATCTTTATTATATTCATGCGATTAATATAAATAAACTGCTCTTTTCAACTATGAAAATTATCAATTATAGCTAGAGCTACCAGTATATCAATATCAAATTTTGTCTATTGTTTAATCAAAAGGGTTTTGATTGTTTCCAAGTTAAAAGTTTATATATTGCCTTGTAAGAGATGTAGAGATTTGACAGAATTATTATAAACAGCCAATATAGCCAAAAATTGTAACTTAGAATTTATTGGGATATTTAAGTCAAGTCAGAGCGCCTGAGTATACTTATTCATGTTGCCTGGGTAACTGACCAGGACAGGGCTAGGAAATGTGCATTGCCAAAGGGCACTCCACCATGACCACTTATGAGCAGGATTCAAACCTGCAAACCATTGGAAATTAATTGAGAAAATAGGCATGCTAGAGTTATGTTGTTCCTTGTATTAATTAATGCAATTTATGCAATGTATGATGTGCAATCAACAGAAACGTTTATCTCTGCTTTACACACAAAAATTACATCATAGCCCTGGATCGCTCCCCTGACTTTTTTTCTTCACTTAAGCCATATAAGCCCCGTCCCCTGGCAACCATAGTTTTTGACCAATCAACATGGATTGAAGGAATCTGATAGAGGGTCACCTAAGGAACATTTCTACAATAGTCTTATAGGCAATATAGCCCTGTCATGTGGCGGCCATGTTTTTTGACCAATTAACATGGCTTGAAGGAATCTGATAGTGGGTCACTTAAGGAACTTTTCTACAAAATTATTTGAAAATCGGCCTCACACTTTCGGAGAAGAAGATTTTTTAGGTTTTCACTATAGCCATCCATATATGGCAAAATAGCCCCGCCCCATCCCCCCTGGCGGCCATGTTTTTAGACCAATGAACATGACTTGAAGGATCTAATAGAGGGTCATCCAAGGAACATTTCTACAAAATTATTTGAAAATCGGTCATCCAAGGAACATTTTTGAAAAATAATTTAAAAATCTGCCAACCAGTTTGGGAGAAGAAGAATTTTGATGTTTTTTTCTTGTCATTGCCATGGAAACCAGAATTCTGCATGGATCCCAAAACTTTGAAGGATTTCTGGTGAGGTCATTGGGTGGATGCTTTCTGTGAAGTTTCATCTCAAATAACCCTCTGGTTACTATGGAGAAGATGTTGACGCCGCCGGACAAATGGCAATCACAATAACTCGCCTTAAGCACTTCGTGCTCAGGTGAGATAAAAAGGTGACATGGCTCACTTCTTTTTTACAAGGGGAAGTATAACTCTGAAAATACAAATACATTCCATCTGCTATATTTTTGCATGATAACCAATGGATAAAATATCAAGAGTACAAGACCCTAGCATAATGTAGCAAGTCATAAGTTACGCCATGTTCCAAAAAAACGTGTCAAACACTAGCAAAAGTGAAGGCAAAGCAATACACCCCACCAACTGCTTTGAAGTTCGGCGTTCGGGGTTTAACCCTTTCCCAAATATAGACGCTTTCTGAAGCCTCTGCAGCAGACAACCTTTGAAAACATTGCCAGAATGGGCAATTTCTTCTTTTGCCACAATTTTTTCTACTTTTGCAGCAATAATACCTACATTTTAAGTGACTTTCTGTGTTTTTGCCTATATGATTTCAAAGTCGTCTGCTGCAGATTTGTTGTATGTTGGAAAGGGATACCGGTAATTAGAAATAAGGTTATATTGTACGAGTCCCAATATTGGTTTCTGCTTACCTCCAATACCAATTTCATAAATTGTCTCCCCTTGTCCTTCCTCCACTCTTTCCTTGATGATCTCTAGGATGAATTCATATTCCTCATTATTTGGACTTACAAGAGCAGTCTGGAAAGCAAAAAATATTGTTTGTTTAATTGACTTTTATGCCATTTTCAATAGTATTTCAGTCATAGCATTATTTCACTTATCTATGATTCCTGGTTGACTAACCAGTATATATTATAAAGAAAAAGAAAAATGCCTTGTCAAATTGCATGCAACCACAACAACGATGATGGGGCTCTGACCCAAGACACCATTGACCAAAACAGGACCACTTGATTTAATTTTTATATTAATTGATTCCATATTTCAATTACATTTATTTGTACAATTTGAAAAAAAAAGAGTTGAAACGAAATGACCCCCCCCAAACTGTGTCCATCCTTGTAGATATTTATTTTTAGAGGAGCACATCCCTGTGATCCAAATGGATTTACAGAAATGTCTGGCAAATTGGTCAGGGACCATAGGACGGTGGACCACTGCTAATTTTGCAGACAGTAAACCAGAAATTGCAAGTCAACAATAATATGCATGTGCAAAAGGGTTAATTAATGTACACGGTACTCTAATGATAACAGGAGAATGGTAATTGGTTACACCTACCTTTGAATTAACAGATGGAAATTCCATGTCCATGTCTGTGCTATCAGGAGCAAATAAGTTCCCCCCATTTTCCATTGGCTCCTCGTCGGGACTTGGGCTTTGTAAACTGAGCCCATTTTCTAGAGCTCCAGCCATGCTTAATTGTTCAGTCTAATCAGTTTGTTATATTACAACAAAATATATATAAAACTAACGATGAATGGTTCTTCGGCTATACTTGGTAGGTGGATTCTGTAAATTCTTGAAGTAATGAATGGCAACACTTTTTAAAATAATCGTTGGTAGGTGATAAACTTTTTATTCAAGTTTTAGAATGTTCGTATGATCATTTTTGTTGAGATGTCTTTTATAAATTTCAATTTACAAAACTCATTACCCGAAAGCTGTCTCTACTATGACCTGAAATAGAAATATCCAGTCATAAACTAAATTTGCAAAGATAAAAATAAACACTCTATAATTCAATACTTCGGCCATAGGCCTTCTTCAGAAGATTCAGGAAGTAGAAATTGCTCCCTATCAATTTAGGATTTTTTCTTTTACCTCAAATGTTTTTATTTTTATATAAAAAATATCATGCTTCCTGTTTCCAGATGTTGGATTGTTTCATTATCCAATCAAGACTTGAAGTCATATAATACAATGTCAGGTAAGCTTTCAACCCTTTCTTGCAAAATAAATAGATAGATCTGTAGCAGATGGCTGAGTTAAAAACTTAAACACTTCCTGCTAGTGTTTAAAAAGTAATCTGCTGCAGACTGTACTGAATGCTTCTGCAATTTGTGTTTCAATAATAATATACACACAGCTAATACAGGGGTCCAGAGGAATATGCAGATACTCATTTTTCTGTATTTTTGAGTGACTTTTTTTCTATGATGTGGCTTCTTAAAATGAATTGTCTCATTGAGAAAATTTATTTTTTAGTACCCACACCATAGGGTTAGAATAAGAATGTCAGAACATGCAAAACGTCCCTTATGATCTAGAGCTCTGCTACTGAGTTGGCAAGTTGCATAACCTGTTATTAAAACCAGTTATTTACTGATTTATCACAACTCTGTTTGCAATGAGTATATCTAGAGTTGTTGCAAGAATTAAATAATCTATTGTGATGCATAACAAAACACTTACATCACATATTTGCAGTATTATCCGTGAACAAACATCGACACAATAAAACAGTTGCTTTATAAACAAGTTATTGAGTTCATGTAATTTCGTCCAAAATTTGTGCAACATACGAATAGTAAAAGCATTCGATTTCGATTTGGATCGTTGAAATAATGGGTTACCTTATATTGCACGAGTATTTCAGTTAATGATGCAAGCAGTTGAAAGTAGGTCAGTCGGGTATATATGCACAGAATATCAATTATATCGATAAACTTTTCACAACATATCATCACTCGTTGTGCGGAAGTGACGTTGATATCTGTTTATAAGGCTGGTCCCCAGGCTATTCTTTGCGAAGAACCAATTTGCCGTACTTTTATGAATTTTGTATTTTTTTTTTTTAGGTGTTTTCAAGGTTAGATTTATTGTATGTTGTAAACAGAGATAGATATTAGACATGTATTCATATCACAGTGGCGTCCCTATATATCACGTTTTTGTTTCTCAGATTAAGTAGGGTGAGTGTATTGAATTAAACAATCCTGGATTAAGCCATTGTCTTGTACGCCATATATTTGACAGGTACACACCTTTAAGCATTGTTCAACTAAACTAGTTAAGTCACCAACGGGATCTAAAATCAGGGTCCTTTAAAATATATCTCTTCTCAAAAGTAAGAACCTAAAGTAGGGGCAAGATTACGCGCTATACATGATTTAATTTAAAAGTTTTCAGGTTTGACACTTTTTTTAATATCCAGATGCAGGGACGTTCCTGCCAGATGTTAACAAAGATGTTTGTAAGTATAACAAAAGAGCAACAATCTGATGCCAACGATCGGATGATTAATAAACTAAATTAAAACTGGCAATATTTCCTCTAACTGGCGTGATTAAGTTGTGACCCTTGTTATAAGAGGGGCGTGCGTCTCTGGTTATAACAAGAGACCCATGGTGGCCCTGTAATTCTCACCTGGATACCATGACTCTGTATGGTAAGGTCTTCATAGACAACACTAACACTTTACCACACACAACACATCTGCAGCAGACGACTTTGAAAACATCTGTGCACAAATATGAAACATCTCCATTAATGACAGTTTATTTATCAAATAGTGTTGAAAACATTGTGGCAAATGGTAAAATTGTCATCATGAGCAATTTCACCTTTGCCAAAATGTTTTCAAAAGTCGTCTGATGAGAGGTGTCAGAAAGCGTCTACATGTGGGAAAGGGTTAAATAAGTATTTTGGAAAAAATATATATATATATGCAAATACCCGACATGACCCATATTCAAACTCGTAGATGAATATTGTGAAAAATATAATCAAGATCGAGTACTATTGTGGCCTGCTGTGGTAGATGGTTCGCAATTTCTTAAAATTGCTTCATTGCGTAGTTTTAGCGGACCTCATTCACATTCCAAGATAATTATATACTATTGAAAGTAATCAAAGCACTATAGCGCTGACGGCATGGGGGCTGCAGGAAGAAAGGGGAAATGTGAAAGGAAATAACAATTGCAGCTTATATTTATGTAGTTATTGTTAAGAAGTTAACAGATCATATCAAACATAGTAAGAACTCAAAAGTATACAAATTAATTAACATGTTTCGTCGCACGGACCATACGGGTCCCCAGGTTAATCCGCCACTGCATTTCCACGCGACTTTTTTTGTTCTTCTACGTTCTTTTTAGCAAATGTCAATAAGCTTCCATATTTGACCTCTTGGCGCATTAATTTTTAAAGCATTTGATTAAACTTATATTGGAGTACTCACGACTTAAGTTGTTCACTGATGTTCTAACAACCCTATAATGATGATCAATTTTGGGGAGATTTTAACGTTTTAAATGCAGATTTGTTGAATCAATGATGAACTATTTGTCTCGCGTAGTCTCACCCTGTGTTAATCGGTGCTAACAGCAATTGGCATGCTGCCAGCTCCGAAAAAAAGGTTATATTACTATGACAAGAGGCTAAAGTCCCAGGCCAAAAACTGCGTCTTCTTGATTGTCCGCAAAGTTCATTTCTTAATTTAAGACATATATGTTTTTACCAGACATAACATCCATTTTCAAACTTAGCTTAGATTTTAGCAAGTCACATTTTCTGATGAATCCGCTGTGGTCGAGTGGTTAGCGTAGGAGATTTTAAACCGGGTCGATCCCCAGCCGCGGCACTACGGTCACGGTGGAGTGCCCTTGTGCAAGGCACATTTTCTAGCATAGCACTGGTTTGTTTACCCAGGGATCATGAACAAGTGAAATGTCACTGCGATATGACCACAGGCGTCCGAATTTCTATTACAGCAAAAAATGCGGAAAAATACACATTAACTCGGTAAATTTTAAAAATAATATATTTTTCTCGTCCGTACGCTATTATAAAATGATCGTTATATACTTTGGGGAATCCCGCACGTGTTACTATAAATAGCCCCTCTATACGTCCATATAGTGTAATAATAATTATTGTTACACTATATGGACGTATAGAGGGGCTATTTATAGTAACACGAGCGGGATTCCCCAAATTATTTACACTATATGGACGTATAGCTATTTATAGTTATCTTACGATCATTTTATCATAGCGTATAGACAATATAGAGACTTTTTGAGAAATTTACCGAGGTAACTTGTATTTTTCCGCATTTTTTACTGTAATAGAAATTCGGATGCCTGTGATATAACTGACATAATGTTGAATGCG
>JAUELF010253553.1:0-11736 GCA_031471495.1 Clinocardium nuttallii
TGTCTTTGTATCAACCAGCCTCGTCGTCACAGACTGAACAATCTGTCTTTGTATCAACCAGCCTCGTTGTCACAGACTGAACAATCTCTCATTGTATCAACCAGCCTCGTCGTCACATACTAAACACTCGATATTGTACAATATGTTTGTCGTAATTATTTCCAGTAAGTAAACATAATGCTCCTGTTCCCACTGTGAGTTTCGATTTATTTGAGCCGTCTCGCGAGAAAAAACAATATTGTGGACCCCGCGTAAAGATTTCGACCCTGATCCGCTGAAGCATGCCGCGCAGGCTAACCCGGACAGAAACCTTTTACCTCCTGTGGATTTTCTGTTTCAGGAATCATTACTCTATACCTCTATACCCCTGATACGGAATGTATCGGCTCGGATCAGATTGCGCGGACAGTGCAGGCTGATCTTGTCGATACATTACGCAGATGCCATAATGTTGGTTTTCTCGCGGGACGGCTCATTTCTTCTTTTGCCACAATGCTTTCAAAAGCCGCCTTCTGCAGAGGGATCAGAGAAGAAAAGAATTTTGGAAAAGGAGTTAGGTTATTAATTTGCCCAAACTCTTTTAACTAAGACAACTCTTGTTACATAATAGGGATGTAGATGTACTATCCCTTTCCCCCATACAACAAATCTGTGTCGGACAACTTTAATATATAGGCAAAAATATAGAAGATCTCTATGAATGAATTGTTGTTATTAAATGAAGTTGATAAGGTTTTCAAATGTCATCTGGTGCAATGTCAAACTACGTTGGAAGGGAAAATAGGGGAAACATACTTATTATGAAAGGATTGTAATCATAGTCCTTGATTAGAAAGGTTCTAATTATGTAATTCAATATTATCAACAAACAGGATGTGGACCTTGTTTGTGCTCTTAAATAGAGACACAACATTTTATAATTGAAAAAGAATTGTAGCTCAAGGTTTTAATTATTATTATTATTTTAACCATTTACCTGTTATGAAAGTTCAGAAGTCCTCTGCGCTTATAAAACATCTTTTAAAAACACACCAATAGAAACTCTGAATACGTAGAACATAACTTTGGTACAAAGAAAACTTTGTGGATAAAAGAAAACTTGAAATTGTAATAAAATAACAAAAATAACAAAAAAACAAAACAAACACACAAATGATTTTACAATGTAGCGGGGAGCATACTTTAACGCTTCCCGATATACAACAAAAATATGCAGCAGAGGTATAAATGAATGTACAATTATTGTATATGGTCGAAAACAATTGCGTCAAAAGGTGTTATGATCAAAGTCTCCTTTTGTTTCAAAAGTCGGCTGCAAATGTTTCGAAAGGCAAACCGTGATCTCCGGAGACTCTAGTTAAGTTGCGTCTTGTCATGGTCTAAAATCGTTATATGAGCTGTCTCGCGAGAAAACCAACAATGTGGACATTGCGTAAAGTATCGACCCGGATCAGCCTAAGTATGCCGCGCATGCTTACCCAGATAAACACTTTTCACCTCTTGTGGATTTTCTGTTTCAGGAATCATTACTCTATACCTCTATCCCCCGAGACGGAATGTTTAGACACTTTTCGCCTCCATTGGATTTTTGTTTCAGGAATCATTACTCTATACCTATATCCCACTGAGATGGAATGTCGAGCCGGATCAGTCTTTGCAGGTTGATCTGGTTCGATACATTAAGCAGAGGCCATACAGTTGGTTTTCTCTCGGGACGGCTCATTTTACTCACAGACCATAGGTTATACCTTTGGCCACATAATAATGTTTTCAACTTCATTGAATAATGTTTCTTAAGAAAGTCGTATACTGCAGATTTGTTATATATTTGTGGGAAAGAGTTAACGTGTAGAAGCAATAGAGGCAGACGAATTTAAAAACATTGATGCCAAATGGTGAAATTGTTCATGATGAGCAATTTCTCATCGGCCACAATGTTTTCAACTGTATTTTACAATTAAGCTATCTTTTATGGGGATTTTTCAGGTGTTTGTCTCGTATGTTTTCAAAGTCGTCTACTGCAGATTTGTTGTATGCTTGTGGGAAAGAGTTAACTCTTCCTACTCTAGGCCTTCGACCCTAATGCCAGGTCAACAGAGAAGGAAATTCACATGAGTGACCAGGCATTATGACTCATTTAAAAAAAACGAAGAACGGATCAGGTTGTAATCAAATCATCAAATATCAATAACATCGGACGTTTCAAAGGGACCCCACTTGTTGATATGGTAGTCGTGTAGTGTTGGTAACACAACGGAAAAGAAAAGCTAAATGTAATAACAAAGACACCAAACTAATCAACAATGGTCATCTCATGTTTTACAGTTTAACTTCATGCGATGTTGATACCCTTTCAATCAGCGTACAAAGGTTTTTGATTTGATGTTATTCAAGCCCCTTTGGTTTTCAAAACAGAGGCCAGGGCATTTCTTTTCCACAGGGTTTTTAGTAATTAGTGGACCTTAGTCGGAAATGGTGTCAGCGATGAATAATGACAAAAGGAAAATAAAAATAAAAAATTCAATCTTTAGTCATAGTTTAAACATGTCCTTGATACAGACAACATTTGACGCATTTTTAGCAGACGGATGACATTTAGAAAGAAATTAATATGAAAAAAGAAAAAAATGCTGAAAACGATAAATGTTCAAGGGCACGGCGTGAAACGGTTGTTACAACTAAAAACCTATTTAAAAAAAAACCTGGTTTAGGGGCAATTTTGACCCCTTTGTAAAACAATGCAAATCTAGGTGCCATAGCTCAGAAGGAGCAATGGCTCCTAAATTTCCATTGTTTACCAAGAACGTTTATAAAGACTTTATGGCGAGGTGATTAACCTTGGTAAAAAAAAAAACACCAATTTTAGTTACAACCGTTTTACGTCTGGCCTTCGATACATTCTCCTTTCTCAGGTCGTATTTTGCAATTATACAAATACTTCAATAACAAAGTACACGATGTTAATGTCTTAATTTAAGTTCTGATGAGAACCATTTATTTTGTTTGCAATAAGGTGAATTCCACTGTACTATCAAGTTTGCCATTAAGTGGTAGCCGAAAAATCGTTCCACATATTCAAATGAAACTTGGTACACATATTTCCGCAGACAATATGCATACATATAAAACCAAGTCACATCACATAACTCAGGCATTAGTCATATATTCAGTTATGCCCCTGTTTGGACTTAAATATTCATGCAAAAACTTTAACCTTGCCCATGACTTAAAACCGTTCAAAATATTTGCAATTTTTGAAACTAGGTACTCATGTTATGCGAGGCAATACACATGTATATACCAATTCACATAACTCTGGCAGTAGTCTTTACTCAGTAATTGCCCTTTATTCGAAATAGAAAAAAACAGAGGAGCGTTGACGTTCACTCTGCGGCTCTCTTGTTTGCATTTGTCATGCTTTGTCATTCAGGGGTACCCTTTGCAATGTGTTTTGTACCGATTTCAACACTATCACGGCGTTACCTGCGTAAGTTAACAGTGCATACGGACATATTTCTACCTCCCAAATTGACTCCAACAATTATCCCTTTTGCCACACGATTTTCAACTCTATAATATAAATTTACTTTTATTTTAGATATTTACCATGTGTTGCAAAGTCGCCTAGTGCAGATTTGTTGGATATGGGAAAGGGTTAACTTTTAGGAAGAGAACCGTTGACGTGCCTTTACATATCCTACATTTTGTATTCAAGGGCAATAACGCTTTCCCATCTACGACATAATAATGCAGCAGACAGACTGGCAAAACTTTGTAAACTAGGCTATCTATACATTTTTGAAAATAGTTAAAAAATGATGGCAACAGACGTTGAGCATTAATCGCAAATTCCTTCTTTTGCTACAATGTTTTAAAACGCCACTGCATATGTGTCAACTTCCTCTGAATGGGATACTTAACCGAAGAAGAATTCGCTCCTTATTTTGAAGAACAACAAAGGTCACATCAGTTCGCCTGAATTGTCATGCTAATTGTGGTTAAGCTCCTTCGAGCTAAACACCATTCAATTCTCTAACGTTAAATCCTGAAAACCCTAAACAGAATACCTTAAAGGAAGGGTATCCTCATTATGGGGTCATGAATTAGGGCCTAAAGTTTCCATGTTAATCAAGGCCTCTGGCTCACATATATACCATAAGTACATACATGTTTACAAATTGTCATGACAGACGTGATAGCTTAACCATTTCCCATATGTACAGACGCATGTTGATGCATCTGCTGCATTCGATGTTTGAACTTTCAAAACTTGTAATTTCTCTATTTCACTCTATTAAATGATAGAAACTTCATTTTATAGAGTATCTTCAAAGTCGTCTGCTTCAGCTGTGTTGCATATTGGGCAGGATAAATGGCTTTGCCTCTTACATTATCATGTACATACACATTGACTTTTTTTTATACAAACCATCCAAATGAATATTCAAACACATATCATTGTTTTGTTAAACCTATAATACCATTTCTAATAATATCATTGTTTTGTTAAACCTATAATATTATTTCTAATAAATACATAATACAAATAAAAACATATATATTTAAACAAAACAATGGGATATAGTACAACACTTTTAGCAAGTATTACCTAATCACGTTTAAAAGCGGTGTCAAACATCATTCAAACAAATAAACAACCATTGATACAGATGCCGAAGGAACCAATATGACAATAGCAAGTCGACATTATACATGTTAATCAGATACCAAAATAGAAATGACAACATAATAAGACCTATTATACCATGTACGAGTCCATTAACATTGTGACATCCTTTCTTGAAGCATTTTGAATAATGACTACCCTCCTTGGCGCTCATGGTTGCGGTGTTAGCAAGTACAACTGATTGGCTGTGGTACTGGTTACTTACCTTGGCGCTCATGGTTGCGGGGTTAGCAAGTACAACTGATTGGCTGTGGTACTGGTTACTTACCTTGACGCTCATGGTTGCGGTGTTAGCAAGTACAACTGACTGGCTGTGGTACTGGCTACTTACCTTGGCGCTCATGGTTGCGGTGTTAGCAAGTACAACTGACTGGCTGTGGTACTGGCTACTTACCTTGGCGTTCATGGTTGCGGTGTTAGCAAGTACAACTAACTGGCTGTTACCTAGGAAACGCCGTGATATAACTAACACATGTTGATACCTGCGTAAAACACCAACCAACCAATCAATCAATCAATCTATCTTGAATTGTATGAGTTTGTAAAATTCGGCAGTGAAAGGGTTAATACGACACTTTGAACTACACATTTGAGGGCATTTAAGCATATTAGATGTTAAGGCAATACTTTTGAGCCCGTTAAGCATAAAAGGTGCTAAGACCAAAAGTCGCGAGTGTGAGTCAGTCCCTTTAAAATGGGCTTGTGTCAGCGAATTGCAGCTAACCACCGAATATTTGATGCACCAGCGACCTTCAATACACCTAGCACCGGATCACATTTGACCTCTACATTTTTGTAAACAATCTGTGCATTATTGAAACGTTAACTGCGCACAAAGATGAGATATTATTCTGCAGAAATCAGTGAGAGATAAAGTGGCCTTTGACAAATTGACAAATTGATGGAATTATTTCAGTAATAAAAGCCTTATGGGGGACAATCAAGATCAACTCTTTTTCCACATATAACTGAACGATATTGCAGCAGACGTATTGAAAATCGATCCTTTGGGGGACTTTTGAATTTATTATCAATAAACGTATAACTATTGAACACAGTTCACAAACATTATTGTAAGATGAGATATGGCTATTTCTTTCAAAGTCGTCAGTCACGGACGTGTCATAAAGTGTCTGCATGTGGGAAAGGATTGAGAATGATGGCGGACGATGGTTTGACACATATCAAATTTTAAGTAATTTGAGTTTTCTTCAATGGTTAAAGAAAATCATCAGAATTTTAGAGTCTTTATAAGGACGTGTAAATGGACAATGACTTATCTAGTGAGTGTAAATATGTTAATAGGTTTAATAATTAGACATAATGTGGCCCGTCAAGATAAATGCTTAACCGACACAAGAGCACCACCAACGTAAACCTATACACATGCTATCATCTGACTTTATTCAATAAAAAAGAGTGTTCAGGGGTTTAACAGCTTTAAGCTTCAACATTTTACGACAAAGTGCACAAACATACGAAATCTAGTCTGGATCATCAACATGAGATGCTAGATTAGTGCTGGCTTCTCTGCTTGACGCTCATGGTTGAGGGGGTTGTGCTGTTGTCAGCATACACCTACCAGCTATACCGGTAATGATCAGAGGTCCAGCCAAGGAGGAGTAATACAGACAGCTCTGTTCCCCACAATATATCTCGTATCATCCAACCAAACCCTATTATGTGGGTCCTCAAATGAATCGTCAACAGATAAAATAAAGGTTTTAGAACGTGAAAGAACTCCCCGTATCTAGAGCTCTGATTTACCCACGAATATGCCGTGATATTAAAACAATAATCTTGAAAACGGCGTAAAAATATCATTCATACAAGATCAAAACGTCGTCATGGACGCGGAAGGAACCGAAATGACAATTGCTCGTCGCCTTCACATGCTTCATCAGATAAGCAAATAGAAGTGACAACAGTGGTACTTTGATGCTAACAAGACTCATTAAAATATATAAGAGTCCTCTCAAATTGTGACATCCTTTGTTCAAGTGTTTGATAAAGGTAAATTTGGAATAAATAGACATTGATTATCTCTTTTTTAAAGTACGCCGTATCTTTATGTGTTCTTTAAAAACTTGGAAAATTCTCTTGTTAAATGTTCAACGGAGTGTATGCAGTTAAGATGAATGACACTTATTTTCAATGTTTAGCTCGTCTATCTTTCGATTAAAACAGATGGGGTATTGTAATATCCTTATAGTCGTCGTCTGCGTCGTCACAAACTTTAACCTTACCTCAACACTCAAAACCGTTCAACATTTCCCACTTAACTTGGAACATATGTTCCTTGAAACAATACGCATGTCTATACAAATTCACATAACTCTGGTTTTAATAAATGCCCAATTTCCGACTTAGAAAAAAAGAGACGGGCTTTGGTGTAAGCTTGCAGCGCTCTTGTAGAAACACAATGGTACACTGCATGGCTTCCATAAATGTATGCTGTGTTCCTGGAAAACCAACCCAACTCGTAGTATAACGAATATGGATGAAGATCTAAATGATGCCGTATCCAAATTCACAATGTTTTTGGGAGCGGTAGGTCAGGGTTAGATCTCCAGTCGCGTTATACCAACAATCTTAACTATAGTAGTAATGGCACCCTTCCTTGGCGCAAAGGGTTCATCAGTGCCTCAATTTCTGAGACTGGTAGTATTGGTAAGTTACCAATGACACGCCATGAACTAAATCAACAGCGTAAACCACTATTAATTTAAAAAGAAATTGCCACTAATATCAAATGGTTGGGTTACCTGTAGTGTACCTCTTTTACCATTGGCAGTTGTCTGAGTTGATAAATTGTGATAGGGCCAATTTCTTTTAAAAACTAATATCGTATATTTAGAATATGCTTTGTAATCATACGAGGACAAAAGTGTAATATCAGTATGATATTGATAAATAACTTAAAATAATTTGAGAACAGGGGAAATTTCTCATTTAGAGCAATATTTCCTTTTTACCCCCTGCAATGTTTTTCTAAAGTCGTCTACTGCATTGGCTTTAAATGCCGTCTGCATCAGGAACATTTTGTACCAAAGAGTGATCTGACAAGAACCTACAATTTTTAATGGTCAGTTCTTCTAGCATGACCTGAATTTCATGAACCCTTTCCCAAATACAGAAACACTGCAGCAGAAGACCTTTCGAACATCTGCTTATATATATGAAACACTATAAATGAAAGTATAATTATTAAACATAGTTGAGAACATTGTGGCAAAATGAGAAATTGCTCATATTAAGCGATTTCTGCTGCTGTTACAGTTTTAAAAGGTTGTCTATTGCAGATACGTCAAAATGCGTCTAAAAGTGGGTAAACCTTAAACATAGGTTGTTAAATTATCCCGAACAGACTATAATATCGTCCTTTCAACTGTTTCTGTTGATTTTGATTGCCCATAATAGTAGGGTTCTTTTCAAAAATGTGCTCATTTAATGTTCACAAATCATCATTTCAACGTCTGAGATGCAAAACTACTATAATAAACGACAATGTCAGGCCTTCTATCGTGCCCGAAACAAATTAAATATTCATACTAAATGAAGAGGGTCCTATTTCACGATGACCATTGTCCTGTTAAATGGTGTATTCCTTCAATACGTCCGAGTCAACCGAACCCTTGTTATAACTGCCAATGGTCATCGTGCACATCTGGAATATAGTATTGGTCCCAAGCTATTGCGCCATATAGGACTGAACTTTATTTTGTGTTTTAACTTTTAAGATATACTTGTAGTACCTATGCATTGCACTTGACATATTTAACCATGCAATTGTGTGCATTCCACTATACTACGTAGGCATAGATGCTGGATTGTTCTAGTATACATGCACTTTTTGCTTCTAATGCATCCATGTTCATCTATATATTGTCTTTTCAACTTGTATACATGCACTTTTTGCTTCTAATGCATCCATGTTCATCTATATATTGTCTTTTCAACTTGTACGCAATAAGCACACCATTGTTGCAAATGCATAACAGTTACTGATAGTTTCGTGTTATGAAAAATGTCATAAAATACCAAATAACCTGTACAAAAAATGAGGAAATATGGTGCGAACAACATAAAGGTAAGCGGTACAAGGTTAGCCGAACTTTTTAAACAAGACCGGTCCCCCTATTGACTTACTGTCACCACTCCACGGGGGTACTTCCTATTGGTGCGAATAAACACACACATACATGTATCATTAAACTAACGGGTCATTTCTTTACCATTTGATACCTTGAGAAAAACTGCCCAGGCCCTTAAATCATTCTTGATTTCACTTGTACCGCCTGACACAGGCGTATATATTTACTGGTATAAAAACCTAATTTCCTTGAATAGACTGATTGATTTCATTGTCTGTTGTTAACGCCAGTTTCAACAATTTTTTCGACTGGTACATTTATCCTGACACAACAAGTCAGTCGTTATGCTAAACCCGACATTCTGAGCGCCAAGAAGGGATTGTTATAACTATAATGTTTAAGTCTTTGGTATAACCTAATACTGGTATAACAATCAAATTCATTGAATATACTGATTGATTTGATTGTATGTTGTTTAACGCTAGTTTCAACATTTTCGTCACGGCGTTTCCTGTTAAGTTTCTATATATATTGTAGGTAAACTGTTGAATCGTCAAATTGCATAATGCCGAAAGGCGATTGTAAATAATAAGAATGAATGAAGTGCCACTTGCATTTAGTAAATATTCCTTTAATATAGCGTTTAACCATTCTATAAAGTTCAGTTACAACACATAGATATGACCAGGGACGTATATAAGATCTTATCTACGTCCCTGATATGGCTTTGGACCACTGAGGAACGGTGACGCCAAAACTACATCCGTCCGCGCAATAAGGGCGATAACCGGAGAACTGTCACAATGTTTTCAATGTGGTCTGCTGCTGAAGATTCGTAAAAATGCGTCATTCGGTTAGTAAGGGTTACTATTCTGCATAAGGAGTGAACAAAAAGCGATGTTCATTTAAAATGTCTTAACAATGAGCAAAACAACAGGAAAACTAACCGTTGTGTGACGTCTGCATTAGCGAGGGGATATAGGATTCACTTCTCTGTCGTGTGTCCGTCAATCTGCCCATCAGCATTTAATAACCAATTTAATTTCAGCAGACTACACACGTATTGCTACGAATAATCCTGTTAGTGTGGCTATTAGCAGACTGAACTTTTTCTAAGGCTTCTTCGGAGACAGTGTTTTTAAATTATGCCACATAGCACGACTTTCAATTAATATTATGCACAACTGTAAACAAACAGTTTCGTATGTCGTAATGCACAACTTTAAACATATGTATGCTGTAATGCACAACGTTTATAACATATATTTATGTATGCCGTAATGCACAACGTTTAACAAACAGTTATGTATGCCGTGATGCACAACGTTTAACAAATATGTACGTATGCCGTAATGCACAACGTTTAACAAACAGTTATGTATGCCGTGATGCAAAATGTACGTATGCCGTAATGCGCAACGTTTAACAAACAGTTATGTATGCCGTACTGCACAACGTTTAACAAACATTTATGTATGCCGTAATGCACAACGTTTAACAAACAGTTATGTATGCCGTGATGCAAAATGTACGTATGCCGCAATGCACAACGTTTAACAAACAGTTATGTATACCGTAATGCACAACGTTAAACAAACATTTACGTATGCCGTAATGCACAACGTTAAAAAACCATTTACGTATGCCGTAATGCACAACGTCAAACAAACATTTACGTATGCCGTAATGCACAACGTCAAACAAACATTTACGTATGCTGTAATGCACAACGTTAAACAAACATTTACGTATGCCGTAATGCACAACGTTAAACAAACATTTACGTATGCCGTAATATGCACGAATTTAAAGGACATTGTTCGCTTCTGATTTATAAATTTGTCGCGAAAACGAAAATAATAATAATAATAATTAGTGTTTATGTCAGTGTTGGACCTTTTAGTGGCCATGTAGTAAATAACAACATACCTGAAGCATGACTCTAGACTTTCTTTATGAACTTATTTGCGGGAGTGCATTTTCTACGATAAAAATGCAAAGACATAACGCACTCACATTTAGATAAATTCTTTTGTTCAACCGCGATAGCTCGGTCGATTATGACGAGGGCTATCAGTCCAATGTCATCCTTCATTCTGTTTGATGATTAACAACATTCCTTGAGTCTAATATTATTCGTCTTTCAACAATGGACAAAAAACAATATATATATGGGGAGGTAGCCAGGTACCTGCGAAGACTGTTGTATGAATTACTGGTGTGTTAAAGGCAGGAAACACAAGCTAGCTGAACTGGTCACCGTGGTATTACGGAAATGATCTTGAAAAAATAAGTTAAAACTCCAGTTATCAATCAATCCTTGAGATATATGCAAAGTCATAACGCATTCATTCCCTGCGAGAGAAATGAATAAACGTTGGCGCATTCCCCTCGAAACAAATGAAAACAGCCATAACGCATTCCACATGAAACAAATGCAAATACGTAGTCTCTATGAAACAAATGTTAAGTCATAATTCATTCTCCAAGAAAAAATGCAAATTCATAACGCATTCACCATGAAATAAATGCAAAGCCATAACGCATTCCCCATGAAACAAATGTATTAAATACAAAACAGACTTTTTAAAACATATCGACAAAAATGAAAAATTGCTCATGCGCACTCTCTAAACAATAGATAATAATTACACTGTAAAACGCGATATAAGGGGGTCCGATAACTAATATTGCGTTTGAATCGGATCGCGAGTCAATTTATTAAATCACTTACAAGTTATATGCCTCTTCAAGCGAACCATTTCCTGGCCATCTCGCCCCCATTCAAACAGACGGTAATGGCAAAGGATTATATTATGTCTCAAATCCCCCCCCCCCCCTTTTTTTTAGAGAAGGCCAGAATATGATATCTATATTTTTATACCCCCAGATACATAGTATATGGGGGCTATATAGGAGTCACGCTTGACGGTCGGTCGGTCGGTCGGTCGGTTT
>JAUELF010253563.1:0-11735 GCA_031471495.1 Clinocardium nuttallii
CCGCGAGAAAACCAACATTATGGCATCTGCGTAATGTATCGACCAGATCAGCCTGCGCTGTCCGCGCATACTGATCCAGGCCGACACATTTCGTCTCAGTGGGAAAGGGGTATAGAGTAATGATTCCTGAAACAGAAAATCCACAGGAGGTGAAACGAGTCTGTCCTGGTTAACCTGCACGGCATGCTTAGGCTAATACGGGTGGAAACTTAACGCAAAGTCCACAATTTTGGTTTTCTCGCGAGACGATCCATAGCCGTTCCACGAGAAAACCAACATTGTGAAATCTGTGCTAAGCATCGAACACAATGTCATAAGATTTTGACCGATAATTCATAAGTAGTAAGTAGTTGAAGCACTGCCCCCAAACCTGGCGGAGGATTTCATCCCTATCTGTTACGTCGGTAAAATCCCCGGCTAATCAACGGTGACAATCCCTCCCCATATCATAACCGAACCACCTCAAACCCACCTTCTCAAGAACGCAAGCATCGACCAAGCGTTCCCCACGACGTCGACCGCCTCGACGAAAATGAATGAACCGGGACTCATTGCGATTACGTAGGTGGGCAAGACGAACAACCGTGTCTTGACATATAGGCCATAATATGTAAACATTCTAAAATATAAGTATAATTGTTGATCAGAGTTGGAAAAAGAAGAAATCGTTCATTACAACCAAAGTCTCCTTTTTCCCGCATGATATTTTAAAAAGTCTTCTGCTGCAAAAACTTCAAAATTCGTCTGTCCGTGTAAAATGGATCAAAGTGAAAACTACATTACCCAGATGATTCCTTTTGCTCTCCAGTGGGTTCGCCACAACGAGAGCTCCATAACCAAGAACGCAAACAACAAAAATAACCGTCCCCATTCTGAGGCAAATGTCGCAACACTGAAAGTCCTCTTACAGGAAAAACTAACCAGACCAAGTGTTATTGTAAAACAGGATGTCCGGTCTCTTAACCCTTTCCCACAGACAGACACACATCGACGCATCTACAACAGAAAAGTATAAGCATTTATTTCATGAAAAACATATATGTGTGTGCATAGAGAGTGATTAGGAACTTCTGCATATGATTATTTAGTATGACAAAGGTCATTGTCAGAATGTTACTCTTTCCAACCTGCAGAAAGCGACGTTTGAAAACATTTTTGTGACAAGAGAAACGGCTCATAATGAGATATTTCTCCTTATGCAATAGCGCATTAGACATTTATGAATAACTATTCTAATATTTATAGAAGTTTGTCATTTTTCGCCTAGATCTTTCCAAAATCATCTTTTGCAGATTTGGACAAGAGATAAACGGACTCTGGTGAGACTCTGTATCTGTACAAGCTCACGTGGATCATCACTGTACGCGGGGCATTAAGGTCCCATATCGCCAGACTCTGTATCTGTACAACCTCACGTGAATCATCACTGTAAGCGGGGCATTAAGGTCCCATATCGCCAGACTCTGTATCTGTACAAGCTCACATGAATCATCACTGTACACGGGGCATTAAGGTCCCATATCGCCAGATTCTGTATCTGTACACGCTCACATGAATCATCACTGTACGCGGGGGCATTAAGGTCCCATATCGCCAGACTCTGTATCTGTACAAGCTCACATGAATCGTCACTGTACGCGGGGCATTAAGGTCCCATATCGCCAGACTCTGTATCTGTACAAGCTCACATGAATCATCACTGTACGCGGGGGCATTAAGGTCCCATATCGCCAGACTCTGTATATGTACAAGCTCACCACGTGAATTATCACTGTACGCGGGGGCATTAACGTGTCATATAGCCAGATTCTGTATATGTACAAGCTCACGTGAATCATCACTGTACGCGTGGCATTAAGGTCCTATATAGCCAGATTCTGTATCTCTACAGACTCACATGAATCATCACTGTACGCGGGGCATTAAGGTCCCATATCTCCAGACTCTGTATCTGTACAACCTCACGTGAATCATCACTGTACGCGGGGGCATTAAGGTCCCATATCGCCAGACTCTGTATCTGTACAACCTCACGCGAATCATCACTGTACGCGGGGGCATTAAGGTCCCATATCCCCACTCATTCAATGGAGACAGGGAAAACAAAACGTGCTATAACTAATATCATATGAGAAAGGGAAAACAAAACGGGATATAATTATATTATTGTTTTCTCATAAGCTTTGTCACGATATTATTCAAACAAGTTTACGTCAATCATAAGCTGATCGAACGATCCATAGAAATGGCATGTGATCAATGAAGATAAAACGGACTAAACACGTGAACGTTTTTTTTTTTTACTAGTATAATGATTTATACACGCAATGAATACGGATACGGAAGGTTTCTATTGTTGCACATCGTTCTTATTCCGAAAACAAACTTTATATATTTAAAATAACAAAAAAACAAAGTCATGATTTGTTTCCACTGGCACTATAATTGAGCCGTCCCGCGAGAAAACCAACGTTATGGACCCTGCGTAATGTATTGACCTAGATCAACATGCGCAGTCCACGCAGGCTGATCCGGACCGACACATTCCGTCCCTGGGGAATAGAGGGATAGGGAAATGATTCCTGAAACAGAAAATCCACAGGAGTCTAAAAGTGTTTGCCCGGAATAGCATGAGCGGTGGCGGGACGGCTCATATGTCAAAGTAGACTTTTCTAGTTAGACAACTCCATAACAAGATGCGTCAAACGGGAAATTTGGTAACATTTAATATTTAGGTGGCAAACAATGCAGATTTCCGGAGAGACAGCTCGTAACGAGCTGTGCTGTCTGACATGAATCTGAATTGTTTGCAGAAACCTTTAATTGCCTTTGACAGCGAAGGAGTTTATAACATCATCAAATATTACAAAATAAATTAAATCTTTTAACTGTTTGCGTTTTCTCTCTGTTAATTGTATTTTGATTTGTGTTTATATTAGAAACACAACCAAACTATTACAGTCATATAGGTTTTAACTTATAAGGACATATACCAGATGTAACTTTATCTTCCTATTAGAGAACGCTAAGTGGTTAATACTTAACAGTATCCTTTCTCCGTAAACAGTACGTACATGTATATATGTGTTACCGCGTATATCCATGGACGAATGTTGGCGTGTATATATGTGTTACCGCGTATATACCTGGACGAATGTTGGCGTATATGTATACAGAGTATCGTTTGGTCAACATACACTCCGTCGTATCAGAATCAACCCACGTTGACTGAAGCTTCTAACAAGCTTATGTATGTTATATATGAATAGTGTAGTGTCGTTAGATCAACCTACAATCCGTCGTATCAGAATCAACTCACGTTGGCTGAAGTTTCAATCCGTCGTATCAATGTTGTCTAAAATACCATCATATCTAGCATATATAGCATCATATGTTCCAACATCATTTAATTCCCTCTCTTGTCTCCATGGGCAATAAATAATTAGAAGACGATGAAAGTACTTTTCTGGGTCTCTTGAGTGAGATACATTGTATTACCTGATAACTCGAGGTGTTGATATCTTGGTCATTTGTCCTAAACCATTTAAAAGAAGTATTGTTGTCTCTGATTTCTCTTCAACTGCATCATCATCATGTTTATCATCATGTTTGGTACGCGCCTTTGATGAAACTGTAATTAGAAGCAAAGTCTGCTCAACACATATCAACCAGATGATGTGGTATTGCTGCATACTTGTTCAAAATGTCAGTGTCACCTTAATCCATGTTATGTAGGACAGCAGCTGGCTTTGATATTCTAGTTGTTTCATTCTGATATTCTGTTGGAATAAAAGTCACAGGTGTGTTACTTTCCCTGAGAGGAAGTCCAAGTATTCTTGCTACCTCTTCATGCTGTGCAACTTCTCTTGACTTCAGAAATACACTGCCAATGGACTTCAGCTTATCTTTCACAGAACTTGTTTCTTTACAGGCGTTTCTCATGAGATCAGACATATTCTTCTCTGGTGTACACATATACAATGCGATGTAAACACATGCCCAGACAGCTGCAATGAACTGAATGCCCATATTGCTTTCAGTGTGACTGGGTTGTATGTATGAATATGTAGCTCATTGGCTTTCTTTTCATAAGAACAGTTGGCCTCTTCAATGCTGTTCTTATAGCTTCCCGATAATCATCATCTGACACATGTACCTGTTCAAGAAAATCTATGCATGGAATATATGTGCCAGTTCCCTCTATTGTTCAATGATCAAAGAAATAGTGTTCCGTGCTCTTTCAAACGTGTGCTTATTTTCTGCATCAATAGTTCTTGCAATGACAGTTTGTTTTAAAGGTGGCTTGGGGACGTGAAACCTACAGTTATTTTCATTTTTACTTTCACAGGTCCTTGTGTGGTGATGTGATCTGTCTTGAAAGTACCAGTTCATGCATACCATGGTTAGCATGTTCAGCAGGTACAGCACAAGAGATGTGTTTGTCTATGAAGGACACTACCTCCTCATCTGAATTCTTATCCAGCAGTTGGGCACCCAGAGCATCCATTGCAGAGTAAAAATGTGCCATTCCCCTACTCTGCATTTCCTTGCGAATATCATAATTCAACACTTGTCCTGTGGATTATAGCCCTCACAATGTGATATTTTTCCACACCTTACGGAAGATAAAGTCAATATGTCGAGTAACTGTTACTGGATTCCTTGTCAGCCAATTTATTTTTGCTTTAGCATCCATTTGATTTTCAATGTATTCCAGATCTAGATTGGGAAGTCTGATACAGCACCATCGATTAAACATGTATGTAAATGAACTCGCATTCCACTCCGTGTAAATCTGGCAATTGGCCTTTCAACAATGTCACTGTATTGAATGCAAATGGCCCACAGTCATTTAAATAGCCCTGCTTATGTGTTACATCATACTTAAATATAGGCTGAACACTTGACCGTCTAAGGTTATATAGCAGTTCGATATGTGACATAAGATGCTGAACCCTTTGTAGACTTGGCAAAGAATCGTATACTGTCATAGATACTAGATACTAGATAGTGTCAACACATTGCTGGGAACATTTTCTGACACTAGTAGAAATTCTCTAGCCATAGATTTAGCATACAGGTACGATGGTTGTAGCAATCCATAAGTCACACTGAAGCCTCCTTAATAGCACTGTGAAACAGTCTAATATACGTATATTTAGAGTACTTTCAAACACACTCTCTAGAGTAATATCAGGTAATAGTTATGTAGTATACAGCTGTATACCCTTGGACTGAGAATCAGTGGCTTCTGTGGCTGAATTCCGACCCTGAAAAAAATACATCAAAGAAACATAGAGAAGTATTGCATCTCCATACATAGTAGCTAGACTGTGTCAACACCGACAATATTGTAAATAAGGTTGATGTTTGAGCAGTGGTGAGCATTTAAATAAAATTCAATATACTATTAAAAGATAACTACTACGAATTAAAAAAAACTGAAAAAGAATGAATGTTCAAAACTATGGACAGAATGGGAAATCCCCTGTATTATATTGAAAATGACCTACCTTGTCTGAAATTGAACTTGTTCTCAGAAATGTTGGTTGCCTAGTTTTTGCATTGCGCTCAGAGTTGCTGGACCTGACTCGTCTCTTCCGCTCTCTTTCTCTGTCTATTTGTCGTCTATTCATCATTACTCAAATCTGAATAAAAAATAATTCCTTTAACAATAGTTTAACACAATTATCTTCCCCAGATTTGTCATCTTAGATGACAGACCTTAAATAGGCTGCTACTTTTATAGGTTTAATTTTTCTAAAATTTACTTGTATACCTTTAGTACTGTAAACGTATTTTATAATACTTACAAGCAGTCTTAAGCCCAATCATATGTCTCATAATTATTTATATATTCAGGACCCAACTGATTGGAAATATCATTTAACATGGTTATCCAAGGAATCAAAATAAATTTACAAAATTCACAAAATGTAAACAAATGCTGAGTATGCTTAAGGCTAAGGTACTATATAAATTGTTAAACCATTCAAAGTTAATTAAGCTTTGTCCTCTAATCGAAGTCTATGGTCAAACATTATGTAATATGCCGTGAGGAACTGGAGTTTAATACAACAAATTGTAGAACAAACAAACTAGAAAGCTTCAAAGTCAATGGCTGACTAGGTTCTACACTGAATGGTGTCAAAATGTGTAGCCCTAGATCAGACACTGTATCGGGAACAGTGGTTAATCTAAATCTACACTGTTTACAAAGGCAACTTTTCTCACGACACATTTATTAAAAAAAACACGTTGTAGAACTAATGTATGTAAACATACTGCTGTCATGAAAAACAAATGGCAGCTTCAAAATTAAGACTGTATACTTATTTCACACATTCAATGATGAAGATCTAAAACAATAGCGATGATGATAGGTTTCAGGTCATTAACTCTAAAACAGATGACTGCTTAATGCAGCTGAGTGCATCAGTGAGTTTATCTTCTGATCCTGTGCACTAAGATCAGACTCTAGATCCTTCAGCAGGACCAAGCGCTTCTGGCTGTGACTTTTGACTAGACACCTGTCCTTTTCTAGTTGCTCAGTCCCAGCTGTACCATTCGGGAATTAGTACATGTTGTATACAACTCCATGTCTAACATCGCTGATTGGACTATCTCTTGAGGCTCCGCTTTGATTTTTTCTTTCTGCTTTTGAGCACTGGTAGAAGCACCCGCGCTCCCTGTGAACTTTCCTGATGTGCTCTTCTGCTTTTGAGCACTGGTTGCATGGTTGAGATGCGGGCCGGACAAGGTAGTCCTATCAAACAGTTCTCACGTTGACCTTTGACCTCTAAGTGTGACCTTGACCTTTAATGTACAAGCCTTGTTCTTGTGCGTGACACGCGGCCCCATGAAGATGAACGTGTGTGCCAAGTTTCTTTGAAATCCTATCAATCTTGGTTGAAATGTGGGCTTGACAAGGTACAGTCCTATCAAAAAATACCTTTGACATCTAAGTGTGACCTTGACCTTTGAGGTACAAGCCACCTCACTATGGTGAACATGCGCTAATCCTTATAGGCATGGTTGAGATGCGGGCCGGACAAGGTATTCCTATCAAACAGTACTCATTTTGAATGTTGACCCTTTGAAATTGAGTATGACCTTGACCTTTGAGGTACAAGCAACCTCATCAAGGTGAACATGTCTGTCAAGTAAATTGAGAATTCTAAGATGCATGGTTGAGATGCGGGTCGGACAATATCGTTCTATCAAACAGTACTCATTTTGACATTTACCTCTTAGTGTGACCTTGTCCTTTAAGGTACAGGGGCCCGTTTTATCATGGTGTTAATCAAACGGTCTTAAGACTCGGTCGTTACTACAAAACTTACGACAATCGTAGCTAAGATCCGACGTTTTAGCTCACCTGAGCTTATTATTATTGTGATCGTCTTTTATCCGGCGTCCGGCGTCCGTCGTGCGTCAACATCTTCTCCTCAGTAACCAGTTGGTCAATTCGGCTGAAACTTCACATAAAGCATCCTCCCAATGGTTTCACCAGAATTCCTTCACATTTTTGGGATCCATACCAAATTCTGGTTTCCATGGCAACGAAATGAAAACAACTTAAAAATTATTCTTCTCCCAAACTGGTTGGCATATTTTCAAATATGCCGCCAGGGGGCGGGGCTATTTAGCCTTATATAGATTTAGTGAAAACCTAAAAAACCTCTTCTCCTAAAGTGTCAGGCAGAATTTCAAATAATTTTGCAAGAATGTTTCTTAAGTGACCCTCTATCAGATGCCTTCAAGCCATGTTGATTGGGCGTAAAAAATGGCTGCCAGAGGCTGGGGCTATTTTGCCTTCTATGGCTATAGTGAAAACTTAAAAAAAACTTCTCTGAAAGTGTCTCGCCGATTTTCAAATAATTGTGTAGAAATGTTCCTTAAGTGACCCTCTATCAAATTCCCTCATGCCATGTTCATGGTCGCAAAACATGGCCGCCATGTGCGAGGCTATTTTGCCTTATATGGCTATAGTGAAATCTTCTCCTCTGAAAGTGTCAGTCCAATTTTCAAATAAGTTTGTAGAAATGTTCCTTAAGTGACCCACTATCAGATTCCTTCAAGCCATGTTGATTGGTCGATAAACATTGCCGCCACGGGGCGAGGCTATTCTGCCTTATATGGCTAAAGTGAAAACTTCTTCTTTTCCAAAAGTGTCAGACCGAGGATCTGTGTCTTTTGTGTGACACACCGCCTCATCATGGTAAACGTTTGTGCCAAGTTTCTTTGAAATCCTATGATAAATTGTTGAAATGTGGGCCGGAGAAGGTACAGTCCTATCAAATAGTACTCACTTTAACCTTTGACATCTAAGTTTGACCTTGACATTTGAGGTACAGGTATGGGCCTTGTTCGTTACACGCTACCTCACCATGGTGAACGTTTGTGCCTAATAACTTGAAAATCCTATGATGCATGGTTGAGATGCGGGCCAGACAAGGTAGTCCTATCAAACGGTATTCATTTTGACTTTTGATTTCTGAGTGTGATCTTGACATTTGAGGTACAAGCCAACTCATCATGGTAAACATGTGTGTCCAGTAACTTGAGAATTCTAAGATGCGTGGTTTAGATGCGGGCCGGACAAGATAGCCTATAAAACAGTTCTGATGTTGACCTTTGACCCTTTTACCTCTGTGTGTGACCTTGACCTTTGAAGTACAAGCCATCTCATCATGGTGAACATGTGTGTTCAGTAACTTGAGAGCTTGTGCATGGTTGAGATGAGGGCCGGACAAGGTAGTCCGATCAAACAGTACTCATATTGACCTTTGTATGACTGTGACCGTTGAGGTGCAGGCATTGGTCTTGTGCGCGACACGTGAGTTACTTGGGAATCCAATGATGCATGGATGAGATGTGGGCTAGACAATGTAGAGTCCTATCAAACAGTACTCACTTTGACCTTTGACCTCTTATTGTGAACTTGACATTTCTGATACAGGCTTTCGGTCTTGTGTGCGAAACGCCGCATCATCATGGTGAGCGTGTGTGCCAAGTTTCTTTCTATTCCTAGGATGAATGGTTGAAATACGGGCCGGATAAGGTAATCCTATCAAGCAGTACTCATTTTGACCTTTGATATATACGTGTGACCTTGACATTCGAGGTACGGGCCTTGACTTTAAGCATGACGCACCGCCTCATCATGGTGAACGTTTGTGCCAAGTTTCTTGGAAATGCTATGATGCATGGTTGAAATGCGGGCCAGATAAGGTAATCCTTTCAAACAGTACTGCTTTTGACCTTTGACCTTTAAGTGTGACCTTGACATTTGAGGTACAGGCCTGGGTCTTGAGCATGACACACTGCCTTATCATGGTGAACTTTGTGCCAAGTTTATTGGAAATCCTATGATGCATGGTTGAGATGCGGGCTGGACAAGGTAATCTTATCAAACAGTTCTCATTTTGACCTTTGCCCTCTAATTGTGACCTTGACATTTGAGGTACAGGCCTGAGTCTTGTGCGCGACCTGCCGCCTCATCAATTTATGATGTATGGTTAAGGTGGGGGCCGGACAAGGTTAGGTGGGTCTGACAGACAGAGACGGAATCAACCAAACCTATAGTCCCCAAACCGGTCTTAGATCGGTAGGGGACTTATAATATTCTAAGGCTGCAATCTTGAAAAGATTTTAGTTTGACTGTACTGGGCCATTTTTTACAACAATGGCCATGCTAAGGCACCAAAGGAAATGTCTGGGCCAGTATGTACACTAGAAACCTACATGGCAAGATGGAGAAAATGAAAAAGACAACATCCTTCATTGATATGGCTGGGTTGACAAGTTCTTGTAGGAAAGCAACACAGATGCAGATGACCAGATAACGAGGGGTAGTCAGCTCTTTTACTCACAATATCTCTCTTATTAAACTTATTCCTATGATGTGGGTACTCAAAAGAATCTTCCTACTCTCAAACGATTCTTTTGAGTACCCACAACATAGGGTTAAAGGGTTAAATAACAATTTGGTATCATGCAAAACCCAGCTTATCTAAAGCTCTGTGGACTGCTGCTTCAAATAGAAAGGCCGAATTTTAATATTCCCACATTGACTTCAGCTTGTCTGAAAGTTGATGTGAAAGCAGATAAAATACTCCATGGTTTAAGACCTCTCCCACATATGCAACAATTATTTCTATAAATGAAAGTGTGTAATTATTGAATGGAGTTAAAAATATTGTGGCAAACAAAGACATCGGTCAAAAGGAGCAATTTCCCCTTTTGTCAAAATGTTTTCAAACCTTAATACTGATTAAAAGACGACATTTGACATCATTTAACAAAACAACTTAACCCTTTTCCACATATGACATTTCTGCAGCAGTAAACTTTAAACGTATTTTGTCAAAAAATAGAGAATCTCTATAATTGAATGGATAAAATTAATTATAAAGATTAAAATTGGAAAATATTGTGGCTCATATTGAGCAATTTCTTCTATTGTCACTATGTTTTTAAAAAGTCATCTGCCGCAGAGGCATCACTATGAGGGAAAGGGTTAAGCTGAGCATGTTCATTTTTTCTTGTACTTGCAGCAGCTTAGCATCATTAGCAGACGACTATTAAAATATCATTTCATGTAAATTGTTAACGTTAAAGATGCATAAACCCTTTCCCTCATAAGACAATTCTGCAGCAGGCGACTTTGAACATATTTTGTCAAAAAAATAGAAAATCTCTATAAT
Organism: Clinocardium nuttallii; assembly: GCA_031471495.1. Lineage (NCBI taxonomy): Eukaryota > Metazoa > Mollusca > Bivalvia > Cardiida > Cardiidae > Clinocardium > Clinocardium nuttallii. Next base: position 10,710 of record JAUELF010253563.1, read on the forward strand.
TGAATGCATAACCTTTGACTAAAAGTGGAAAACATTGTGTCAAAAGAAGAAATAGCACGTTTTGTGCAATTTCTCTTTTTTTTCACTATGTTTTCAAAAAGCCGTCTGCTGCAGAGGCATCAAAAAGCGTCTATATGAGGGAAAGTTTCATGTAAATTGTAAACCTTACAGATGCATTGGCAGCAGAACACTTTTGAAAACATTTCCTTTGTTTTCAAAGATGATTTTAAAGTGGCCTGCAAAAGATTCATGTAGGTTGAAAAGGATTAAAATGACATAAATGGGAATGTGCTTAACCTTACATAATAGCCGCAGAAAGAGCCAGACAGATTTTTGGATGGAAACGCGACACGAGAACCATATCAAATTGTAACGAAAATATTTCAGACAATATATCAAATTAGTTGGGCGGCGAAATCATAAGATAATAGCATTAATAACTGTTACCTGTTGTAATGCAAATCATATAAAACATTAACCCTTTCCCTATGCAGTAGATGACTTTGAAAACATCTAGGTAACAATACAGAGAATCTCTATCAAATTTATATTGAGTTGAAATTAATGTGCCAAAGGAGATATTGCTCATTTTGTGCAATTTTGTCAATTGTCGCAATGTTTTCAAAAATTGACTACTGCCAATGTGTCAAAATGAGTCTGCATCAAGGAGAGGGTTCAACATTCTATGTTTTGCTATCCAATTTAGCCACATGCTGAGGTAGAATGTTGGAACCTTTATAAATAGTTTTGTATGATTATTTCTCAATGCTGTTACCCTTATTATAGTGTTTAAAAACCCTTTACCTCATACGACAATTCTGCAGCAGACGACTTTGAACATATTTTGTCAAAAAAATACAAAATCTCCATAATTGAATGAATAACCCATGACTAAAAGTGGAAAACATTGTGGCAAAAGGAGGAATTGCACGTTATGAGCAATTTCTTCTTTTGTCACTATATTTTCTAAAAGCCATCTGCTGCAGAGGCATCAGAAAGCGTCTATATGAGGGAAAGGGTTAACTT
>JAUELF010253574.1:0-11734 GCA_031471495.1 Clinocardium nuttallii
CAATTTTTCCCATATTTAGATTTCAATATGTCTGAGTTTATTGCAGTATTATGTTTCAAGTCAAATTTTAAAATGTTTCAGTTTATTCAGAAGTTCTGACAGTTAAAATGTGGTCTGACATTGAAGTGGAAGACTGAACAAGTTGTTATTAGAAAAGATCTTGGCACATATGTGTGTCTGACAATTACCAAGTTGTTTACAAAGTGAAATAATTTTGACAACCCTATTTTTCTTTAAAGTAAAAAAAAAAAAAAAGAATTTCCCTACCTACCTACCCACACCTGAGACTGGTGGGTAGGGTTTGGGCAAACAGAAATATTTTTAAGTCTGGCCTTAGGTATTTTTATTTTTTGTCCGGTGTCTGTCTGTCTGTCACACTTTTTGTCACACTTTCAATGAGCAGGTGCAGGTGCCTCAGGTTATCTAGTGATATCTAAATAGGGCAATTGTTATTAGAAATAAAATTGGTTTTCATCATTTATACTTGCATGTTTGTTGGTTTTACGTGGGACGCGTTCCTGTTTCGAAAGTTTATTTCTAAATTTACTCCTGGACCACTGCTAATTTCGAAGACTCCATATTATTCATCTTTCAAGACTTTGACCCATAGGTACCAGTATCGTAAAAAAAAAAATCTACTATTTACTAATACATCATATTAATACTAAGGTTGATGTATTAGTAAACAGTGATTTTCTTTTCAATTTTTACGATACTGGTACCGGTGCTTTGACCATCATAAAACAATATTTTAAATTATTTAATTTTCAGTCGAGGTCTTCTCAGAGGTCGTGGACGAGGGGCTGCTGGGTTAAGAGGAGCAGGAGCACGCAATTTTATGATCAGAAATCAAAGATACCCCCCTGAAGTGAGTATTTCATCTATAATTTATCTTAACACTTTCCCACATGTAATAAATCTACCAAAGACAACTTTGAAAACATATTGGCAAAAATGTGAAATATCTACTTAAATAAGAGTTTAATTATCTAATAGAGGTGAAAACACCCTTTTGTCACATTGTTTTCAAAAGTCGTCTGCTGCAAATGCTTCTGCAAGTGGGATAGTGTTAAGCAATAACTATTATAGACACTTCTTCAAATTAATTTCATTTTGCATGTATATTTGAGCGTCTGACTAGGAACACCAACCTTAAGGTATTTGCAACCATTGTAGATCAAGACAATCCTGCCTATCTGCAGCTGTTCTCCAATAAGTCACCATAGGTTAACCTTTTCCCCCATACGACAATTCTGCAGCAGACGACTTTGAACATATTTTTTCAAAACATAGAAAATCTCTATAATTGAATGGATAACCTATGACTAAAAATGGAAAACGTTTTGTGAAATTTCTTCTTTTGTCACTATGTTTTCAAAAAGCAGTCTGCTGCAGAGGCGTCAGAAAGTGTCTGTATGAGGAAAAGGGTTAAATGAAATAATGACTATTGACTAAAAGTGGAAAACATTGTGGCAAAAGGAGAAATTGCACCGCAGGTAGATCAAGATCCAGCACTTGTCACAAAAATGGTAATGTTGGTTTTCCTGGAGAACCTCATTTATAAGTAGATAGTTACATGAAAATCCCAACTTTTCAGATCTTTCTAATATATTCAATGACCGGTTAAATTTTTGGATGATGGATAAAAGTATATGCAGTTTACTTTCTTTTCAATGAATAATTAGTAAATGTTGTTTACATGTAGAAAGGAATTCCTCCAACCAAGCTGTACACCCTGCCCTCTGAATAATTGAAAACATAGATTAATATTTGCCTCCTTTTTTTCTTCTTCACGATTTTGTAAAACTAGATTTTATTCTCTCTAAATTAGTATTGCAACATGTAATCAATCTCTTGATTATTTAATGAAAAGTATTTCATCTTTTTTATAAGGTTCTATCATTATCTGTTAAAGCTAAAATATTTCTATTCAGTGTGAATGGACAGATCCGCAGGTATTATGACATCTAAGTTTACCCTCTCTATTTTAATGATTAAAGAAAATAGTAAGAAAATAAACATGTGAGTGGAGAGCTCCATGAAAACTACCATTGAGGCATTTGTGACCAGTGTAGATCCAGCTTAGAGTGTCAATTGCAACCAGTGTAGATCCAGATTGGCCTTTTTTGATCTGCACTAACAATGTACATTATGTATCGGATAACATGGATCCGCAGACTGATGGTTATCTACACATGTTACAAATACCCTTGATTTGTTATTTCTTGAACACGGCTCTCATCAAGTCAACAGGGTTTCATGAATGTCTTGATCGAGTGCAATCAATTAGATTTGTTTCTCTTCATTCGGCCTTGCAACCAGAGCAGATGACTTTTGAAATAATTAGTGGCGAAAGGGAGCAATCACTCATCATGAACAATTTCTCCTTTTACTACAATGTTTTCAACTCATTTGAAAATTATACTTTTATAGAGATTTTCCATAGTTTTGCATTTATGTTTTCAATGTGGATGATGCATATTTGTTTTATGTGGGATAGGTCAATGAACCAGTTTCTTAGCTTAATTCAAGTATTTTTATGCCCCGTCGATGAAGAAGGGGTATATTGCTTTGCACGTATTGGTCAGTTGAGTCGGTCCGTTCGTCCGTTGGTAGAACAAAGCTTGTCCAAGTGATAACTCAACAATGCCTGGACCTATGTTCCTCAAAGTTGATATGGAGGTTGGGGATAACCAGTAAGCCCGATTGATTTTGAGGTCAAAGGTCAAGGTCACAGTGACCTGACCTTGAACTCGAAAAGTTTGTCCGAGTGATATCTCAACGTTGATTGCACCAATGGCCCTTGACATAGAGGGTGGGGGTGACCAGTAGATGGACCCTATTGATTTTGAGGTCATTTGGTCACAGGTCAAGGTAACAGTGACCTTGAACACAAAAAACGCCCATTGACCTCAAACTTGACATGGAGGCTGGGGGTGACCAGTAGATGCCCCTATTGATTTTGAGGTATTCAGGTCACTGACCTTGAACACAAAATTTTGTCCGAGTGATAATTCGACATTGCATGTAAAAGGTCAAGGTCACCATGACCAAGCTTATCCAAGTGATAACTAAACAATGCCTGGGGCTTTAGACCCCAAATTTGACTTGGAGGTTGGGCCTGACCAGTAGATGACCCCAGGCTTTTGATTTTGAGGTCATCTGGTCAAATGTCAAGGTGACCTTGATTGCAAAAATCCTGTCAGAGTGATAACTCTGCATTGCCTGCACCCATTGCTCTAAAACTTGACATGGAGGATGAGGATGACCAGTAGATGACCTCTATTGATTTTGAGGTCCTTGGGTCATAAATTGTCCAAATATTTCTGGCAGCATGGCATAATGTTTGACAAGCATCTCTTGTTAATTCTTTGCTTACCACATTTCATCAATTAATTGATTTTGTAAGCCATGTACATGTCATTTGAGACTACATAAACAGAGGCTCAACTAAGTCGTTGTTGTTTGCGGATGCAATAGGACTGCAAGTTGCCACACATGGCTTGTACACGTTTCCAACAGTTTTAAACTTGAGATTTTTTTTCACGCGATGTTAATTTGGAATAGTGTAAAAATAGTACATGACATGACACTTTATTTTTTCAAATTTATTAGAAAAGTATAGATTTTGAGCATCTTAAGTTGAACACATATGGTGAGCCTTTGTTTGATTTATATTTGACTAATACATTTTGTCAACTGATAATACACTCTAGGCACATATGTTTGATTTACAACCGGGTATGGAATTGACACCAACTAATCCACTAACTCTAAAACAACATTCTTCAAAATCTTACACAGAGGTATAATGCATAGATTGCTCTATCAAAGCAGAGCTGCAGGATTCACATCTCACTACTTTGCTGTTTGCAATTAAAACTGATTCTTCAAAAAGAAATTCCCCTTTCTCATGAGCAGACAACTTTGTATAGCATTGTAGCGATTATAGACACCTTTTATAATGAACAATTTCTTATTTTGCCTCAATATTTTGACATCTATTCAATAATTAAACTTTCATTTATTGATATTTTCCATAATTTTGCCAAAAAAAGTTCAAAATTGACTGACTGCTGCAGATTTGTCATTTGTGGCAAAGGGTTCAGCTATGAACTAAATATTCATTTAGCTTTTGAAACAAATAAATACCATATCATATTGCATATTTACCAAGTCTTATTCAGGGTTTTTCAGTTGACAATTCCATTGTAGAACTTGTAGAACAGTTACAATTTCTCATGCCAGTGATATTGGAGAACCCTTTGGCAAGCCTAGTACTGGTTAGTGACCCAGGGATCATGGGTAGGTGTACAGATGAAATACTGTTGAAATGTCTCAAAATACCAGACACATATTTATAATGTATTTGAGGTCATAATTAATTTAAGATCTATGCAACAGAGATTGGTACGATCATGTTCTATGAAGAACTGTAGAATTTAAGTTTGAATTTCATTTTACCATTTGTTCTTGAATTAAACTGTCTCTCCTTCAGTCTTAATTTATTAATAATCTTTATCGATAATGAATAAAAAAAAATCCATAATGCACAATGAAGCTATGGTTTTGATTGTATACAAATTAAAGTCAAGTCATTAAAGCATAAATCATGATTTAACAACTCTTTTTAAGTTTGTTGTTGCTTTGCTTTGCACTATTTACATGCAAAATATACTAGCCATGTTCTTGCTTGTATATATAATTTATAATATTGTTTATTTCTTACAATAAGAAAGCACCTTCCTGTTTTCAATAAATGACTTGGTCTTAACTTAAATTTTGTGATCGATGATCATGTGATCTTAACATCGTAGAATCTTTCCATTCATGGTTGTTCTCCAAGTTATTGAGTAAGTAAAGATGCGGAAGATAGGGTATTCACTTAACCGGTCTTAGCCTTTGCAGACAATAGAGTAGGATTTTGCAACTCTGCTTTTTAGAGAAAAAAACATGTAAACCCCTCTATGGTATATTCAGTAGCAAATTTAGTGCTTTACCTCTTTCCCTCATACAAGCAATCTGCAGCAGACAAACTCTAAAACATACGGACAAACATGTGGAAAATGTCTGAACAAATCATAAGTATAACTATTAAATAAAGTTGGGAGAACATTGTGGCAAAAGGAGAAATTACTCATCTTGAGCCATTTGCCACAATGTTATTAAAAGTTGTCTGCTGCAGATATATCAAATGTCATCTGCATCTAGTGGTAAAGGGTCAAATGTTTGATATATAGTATATAGTAAGTTACTTAGTACCAGCAGGTATATACAGGTAATCTGCCGTATTTTCTTGCTACAGTCATTGTTTCATTTCATGGCTTAAGCTTAACCAAAGTCTGGTAAACAGGCAGCAGGCATAAAGAAAGATCAATTCAGTTGTCCCATCACTGGCTACCAGGGACATTTGTTTTTCTGTCTAATTAACTCTCTTAACCCTTTCCCTCATACAGACGCTTTTTCGATGCCTCTTCAGCAGACAGCTTTTTGAAAACAAAGTGACAAAAGAAGAAATTGCTCCTTTTGCCACCATGTTTTTCACTTTTAGTCATAGGTTATCTATTCAATTATAGAGATTTTCTATTTTTGACAAAATATGAATTGTCGTATGAGGGAAAGAGTTAAATGGAAGTGAAATCTTACTTCAAGGGGAATACCAGTACCTTATACTTATTTTATTCTAGCTGATACCCTGTGCTTCATATATCCAATATAGCCTCTCTCTCTGTCCATCACGCTTTTACTTACTGACATAATGGAAGATTACACATGTGCTCCTTCTTCCACTTTGGTTTCTACTACCCATTGAAAGACTCCTCCCAATAGAGAATAAGATATTGACCATCGAAGACAAGAAAAGGTGTTGAATTATCTTGTTTAAACATAATTATACCTTTGTTTAATTAATGAAGAGTTTTTATACCAACAACAACAAGCGATAATAATTACACATAGTTCTACATTATATAAATATTGCATGGCTTCCAGTGTGACAGTACATATTGTCACACTGGAAGCCATGTTATATTTATTTTATTATACCGAACACAATTACAAGCTAATTTATCCCATTTATTCTGTACCCTTATTTTGAGGTGAATATGGGTACTACAATATAAGGCCACATATGAACAGAATACTGTTATATGGCATGCACATCTAAACGGTGACGTTATTGTTTTAAATGACATCATACATGTGCATGCCATGTAACAGTATACTGTTTACCGGTCACAAACGTACTGTTAGCATAAGACATAACAGTATACTATTAACCGGTCAAAAACAAACTGTTATCATGAGACAGTAAGAAATTGCCCATGATGAGTATATGAGAATTTAACATTACAAAGACACATGAGGTATAATAATGTAATATGTAACTGTTTATAGACAGTCTGTTTACCCTTTAAAACATACAACAAGTGTTTTCAATTACTGCATCAATTTATGCCAATAAATTATACTATTAATTCACTATGTTTACATACAGAGATGTGTGCTGTTATTATAAATCATAATATCTATATTTGGTTGTTACTTTCTGGATTCATTTACATACTCTTAGAATTTCAAAAGGACTTGTCAGCAAACAAATGATTTGATTTTCATTATAATGATGCACAAATATCACTAAACATGTCTTGGATGCAAGTTATCTTATTCAAATAATCTCGTTCAAATATTTTATTTCTATGATGATTATTATTATTGTAAAACTTGAAAGCACGATATGATTATACTCACACACACAATCTTGATGTGTAAGATTTAACCCTTTCCCTCATATAGACGCTTTCTGGCACCTCTGCAGCAGACGACTTTTTGAAAACATAGTGACAAAAGAAGAAATTGCTCAAAACAAGCATTTTTTTCCTTTTGCCACAATGTTTTCCACTTTTAGTCATAGGTTATCCATTCAATTATAGAGATTTTCTTTTTCTGACAAAATATTTTCAAAGTCGTCTGCTGCAGAATTGTCGTATGAGGGAAAGGGTTAAAAGAAAATATGACTGTTTATAAAACAGAATAGACTACCAACCTAGTGACAGTGGACTTTTAAAAAATATAATTTGTAACAACGAAGTTAATCATGAAAAGGATTTTCTCCTTCCCAACTATGTATTAACATTATAATGTATTATGTCTTCGAACACCATACGTGATGTTAGACGTATTTGACAAAAAAACAGGTTTACAAGAACAAACTATCGGAAGAAGTGAACAGAAGTTTATAGAACGTTATCTAAGTTGACTTCTCCAGGGACGTAGATAATCTACGTCCCTGATTTCTGTCCCTGTATTTTATTATGATTAATATTCAAGTCTTGATGATGTCACATCAGAATATGAGCCGTGAATATTCCTATATGAAAGATGACTGATTTATTGTTTCAGAGACATATAAAGAGTAAATGCACGATATAAATGTATGTATATGTCTCTCTTTTTTTTCAAATGAAACATGTATATTTTGTTTAAACTAAATAAATTTTAATACTTTGTATAATATGTCTTCCTAAGGGAAGAAAGTCAGTAAACACTATATAACAATATGTTATCTTCTGTTGAATAATTTTGATCTTGATAAGACCAAGTGGTCGAACATTCGTAAATTAAAGAGTTATTATCATGTATAGTAAATACATTTACATTGATGTTTTAATCTGATGTATAATTTATACACAGGGTAGAAGAAACTCAAATTTTACTTATTACTGCTGAAAGCCCCAATATCTTATCCGAATGTCATGGCCGAATTTAGAAAATGAATGGTTGGTGGGGTATACAAGTTAAACTTGTCAAACATATATGAGTCGTCGCAAGAAAACCAACATTATGGCATCTGCGTAATGTAACGACCAGATCAGACTGATTCCTGAAACAGAAAATCCACAGGCGGCGAAAAGTGTCCGTCGGGGGAAGCCTGCTCGGAACGCTTAGACTGATCCGGGTCGATACTTTTCGCATATTCCATGATGTTTGTTTTCTCGCGAGACGGCTTATATACAACTTAATGTGACATTTAATCTACAAACCTTGTACGTTGTACCGCAAGATAGTTAACACAAACCATGTAAACATATAAAATACATGTTGTATCCGAAGCAATACGGAAACAAAAGGGGCTAAAACATGGGAGATCCCTCCTTACTCCTGAGCCCAGAAACCATCATAGAGGTCAGGCTTCTAGGCTAAGTCTATGTGTAAAAGCAGCCAGTTGCTTGGGAAGATTGTTGTGTAGAGTACTGGTAAAAGAAAACTAGGAAACACATGAGTAGGTGGAGCTGAATACCCGTCCTTATCTAAACCTCTGGAGGTATAGTTTACGCCCGGCCTTAGATTTTTCGGAGACTCTTATCAGAATTCACTAACAAATTACAATACACGGGGTATTGCGACAACTTTCCAGGGATACTTTGTGGATAATCTGATACCTTCTATGGACACCAAAGTACTTTAATAATTTGGAAAACCCGGAATAGTTTCGTGGATACGCCGGAACAGTTCCGTGGCGGCTATGGAACGATTCCGTGTTCACAAAGGAATGGTTACGAGGAAATCCCGGAGTATTCGGACAGTTCCGGCGTTTCCACATTTTAACATTAAATTCCCTGTGGATTTTCCCATGGTTTCCGTGCATTTTCATATTTTCTGTTACAGTCGGTGGTGTTTTTGGTTTCCCTGGATAACTTTAAAACAAGATAGAAGAGGTGCAATATAATATTGATTTAATTCTGCAATAATTGAAACAAAGAACAACAACATTTACGTTTATTGGCGGGAAATTGACGTAATAACGTTATCATGTGACGTTTCTTGAACGTCGTTTCCATAGAAACGAGACAATTGCCATTTTGATTTTATCAAAAGCGCCACGTTTTTTAAAGCTCTCACAAAAAGCAAATTAATTATTATTTTACAGCCAATAAAAATGCTCGGAGAATTATATCAAAGAAGGTAAATACTAATTGATTAGATTTTGGTATTTTGTGAATATTTTCACTAATTGTTTACTATATTTTTTACGGTTTCGATCAATTTTTAATTTAGATTGGGGTGGGGGTAAATTGGGTTTAACAATATTCGTTAAATAAATTAAAATAATATATTTAAGTGAACATCCATCTAGTATAAATATTTTAAGAAATAAATTGACCGATTAACTTAGATATATATTTGAGCCCTTCAATTGAAAAGTCACAAGTTGCCTTTTGTAAATTCTTTCTTTTATAACTTAAGTATAAGATTCTGTTAAAGTGTGAATATTTTGGTAAGCCTGAACATAATGGACATACTGGCCGCAACCTACACCACTCTTGAAAATGCTAACCGGTACGCTTTCCTTAAGAAAGCCTCATTTATCCGTAGCATGCAATGAGATGATCATTTTATTGACAAACAATTAAGTAAAAAAACCCATTTAAATTCACCAGAGTCAAATTGAAATACGTGAACTCTCGCTCTCCCTCTCTTAACACACACTTCTCTCTCTTCCTCTATTACACTCTCCCTCGGTATGTATGACTGTCTCGATGTTCCCCTCTCTATGTCCATGTCTCTCTCTCTCTCTCTCTCTGACTGTTTCTCTCTCTATCTTACTATGTTTTTTTCTGTCTGTCTGTCTCTGTCTCTCTCTCTATCTGTCTCTCGGTATGTATGTATGTCTCTCGTTTCCGATATCTCTGCCCCCCCACCCCATATCATTCTTTATGTTTGTCTGGCTTTCAGTCAGTCTCCCACTCTCTCTGCCTCTCTCTCTGTCTGACTTGTATGTCGGACTCTCTCACACACTTCCCTCTGTCTCTCTCTCTCTCCCTCCATATCCCTCTCTATCTCTCTCAATCCTTCTCCCTCCCTTTCTATCTCTCTATCCCCCTCTCTGTCTCTCTATCTTTTTCTGTCTATCTCTGTATCTCTCTGTGTGTCTGTCTGTCCCTCCTCTCTGTATGTATGTCTGTCTCTCTGTATGTCTGTCTGTCCCTTTCTCTCTCTCTCTATATATATATATCTCTGTCTATCTCTGTACTTATGGGAGAGTACTTGTGGGGTGCGTGCTTTTCTTGAAACCCCACCCACCACCCTATAAAGACACTTAGATAAGTAGATTTGTTGTTTCTTTTATAATGGATATCTTATTTGCATATTAATGTTATTCATTCCGTAAAAGGGATGTAATTACGGAATGAACCGTATACTTGTGGGGTGCAACGCACAAGTAAACATCAAAGAAAATATCCCCACAAATACACTCTCATGAGTACGTCCGTCTGTCTGTTTGTCAACATTTTGGTTAAAGTTTCAGGTTGAGGTAAAATCTCACCACTGGAAAGGGTTACAAACTTGAAACTTTGCCTGAAGGTTACCAGTAACAATTTCTATTGATTGCTATGGTTATTTTTACCTTGACCATGGTTTGTCGAGTTACAAGGTCACACTGCCGACAATCCGGCCTTACCGTCTTCAGCGATTTCTTGTTTTATATATATAAATTTCCTTAGTTTTATCTATATATCAATGATCTTAGTTTTATTTTTATCAATGACTTTAGTTGTATATATAGCCATACTCTTAGTTGTATATATAGCCATACTCCTAGTTGTATATATAACCATACTCTTAGCTGTATATATAGCCATACTCCTAGTTATATATATAGCCATACTCTTAGTTGTATATATAACCATACTCTTAGTTGTATATATAGACATACTTTTAGTTATATATATAGCCATACTCTTAGTTGTATATATAGCCATACTCTTAGTTGTAAATATACCAATGCCCTTAATTTTAAATATATATAAATGCCCTTAGTTATATATATATCAATGCCCTTACATGTATATATATCAATGCTCTTAGTTTTATATATATCAATGCCCTTAGTTTGTTTTATATTTATATATGCTCTTAGTTTATATATATATCAATGCTCTTAATTATATATATATTATTGATATATGTATGTATATATAAATGTCACGAAGTAGATTTTGAACTTAGGCCGTCATGGTTTCTTCAGGCCAATTTTGTATATTTTGTGCTGCATTCGCAATACAGGGATGCAATAAGTATACTGTAAAGTGAAAATCTATTTTGTTTAAACGAAACGAACTCGGGTTACCTTGTTGCGAAACATGTTTATGTTCGAGTATATATTGCATGTAATGTTGAACTAAAACACATTCGTTGTGACAGTCCGTATACGTGACAGAAAGGTTTCAAAATCAATAACTTTGCAATCTGTTGTCAAAACACTTGAGACTTCTCTTTGTGTGGTACAACGCATGATTTTTATATTTATACAGAGAGGAAAACTTTCAATTTGACGTACATTCATCGATTGTTAATGTTTAACAAAATCATTACATAAAGGAAAAGATATACTGCTATTGAACACCGAAATCATTTAATTACTTTACTTATCTGTCTATTTGTCCTGCTTAAATTTGTCTTTTTTCAGTTATTTTCTGTTGATCTTTGTTAAATTTCTTAACGTAACTCACCTTTTTAAAATAAGAGCACTATAGTGCTGACGGCTTGGGGGCTGCAGGAAGAAAGGAGAAGAAGGGGGAAATGTGAAAGGAAATAAAGATTGCAGCTTATGTTTATGTAATATTGTTAAGAAGTTAGCAGATCATATCAAAGTTAATACTATGAAACTGGCATTCGCAAAGTAGGAGCCCTATAACGCTCACCTGAGTGCAAGAGCTCACAAGTATACAAA
>JAUELF010253585.1:0-11734 GCA_031471495.1 Clinocardium nuttallii
AACGCCATTTTCAACAATGTTTCAATCATACCACGGCTGCCAGTTCACCCACTCGTATGTTTCCTTGCTTTTCCACACAAGTACTCCACTTAATAGACTTTCCAAGCAACCGGCTCCTTTTCCATATAGACAGTTATCCCATTAGTGGAAGAGGAATGACGCTTGTCACAGTAAATCTTGTCAAACATCGGAAACAATGTTGGCCGAGCTGGGGTTCGAACTCACAACTACTGAATTGACAGGCCGCATCGCTACCGACTGAGCTACCGGTGCTCGACATTCCCTTATTGATATGGCTCACTATCAGGAACTGTCAACATGAAAATACTCGAACTGGAATTATCTAGGTACAGAGTCTTCTTAATTTCATTACTCAATATCTAAATCTAAATCATTCAGCAGGTCATTTCTTTAAACACCAGCGGGTCATTACGAATCAGAGAAAAATGGCGAAGTTGGGTATAGGTGTCTCTATGTTGTAAAGTAAATTGGCAAAGCACTAATGGGTTACAGTTCTAGCTGTTTGTCAAAAGATGCAGTTAGGACTAATGTACATGAAGACATGGTATTTCTGGTGAGACTTCTCAGATAGTATAGACCAGTTTTCTCGTAGTATCGTGTTAACTAAACAGACACATGGTGAGTACAAAGCAATACCAGTTGTTATATTATACAATACATCATAATTGAGCCGCCCCGCGCGAAAACCAATATTATGGCATCTGCGTAATGTATCCACCAGATCAGCCTGCGCTGTCTGCGCAGACTGATCCGGGTCGACACATTACGTCTCCGAAGGATAGAGGTATAGAGAAATGATTCCTGAAACAGAAATTCAACAAGAGGCGAAAAGTGTCTGTCCGGTTTAGCCTGCGCGGCATGCTTAGGCGATTCCGGGTCAAGACTTTACGCAAAGACCACATTGTTGGTTTTCTCGCGTGCCGGCTCATTTATTTCTATGAAAACTGAACCTTGTTATGTATTCATCACGCGTCGGATCAATAGGAGACATCAGTCAGTTATCTCCCTTTAATACTCTCTAAATCTAGCTGGTCCTATCATTTGTTTACCTCTGTTTTTATCGTTGGTATCTTTGCACTGGATGTGCACTTATAATTTGCATTTTCTTGGCAAATTGTTATGAGATTGATTACTAATTCCAAATTTGTCTTCTTTAAACACTGCTAAATAAATGTTCTCTTTTAAATCATCACTTTTATTAACACATTTATGATTAATGTGTACAGAGTAATCGCAATATCTCATTGCCAAATAGCGATAAAGACAAAGGATTTCAACTAAAAGGACCAAACTACTATTTGGTCTTCCTTGGTCTTGATCTGACAAGGGAGATAATATAATTATCACTAATGTCTCCTATTCATGTTCCCACACGTGCCTCAAATAGCCTGTTGTTGTTGTTTTCGGTTCTCGGCCCAACATTAAAACGTTTCACATGTGTTATTATTAGGCCATAGGTCCATTTATTTCAGTACGATACATTTCTTGAGAATAATTATAACATAATAAATTCAATATGTTTTATGCTTTATGTACGACAATGGAAAGAGCAAAATAATGTTTTATGTAACCATTCTTCAACAATCAAGATAAATAAAAAGGTATAAATTATTTTGTTTTGTTTGATATCATCGTTAAGCCATATCGTTTGAGGCATCTACGGTGTAACTTGGGGTATTGCGGCATGTAGCAATATGTAGCAAATTCAAGATCGGATAAAACCCCTATACCACACTGGACTCTCGTAAAAAGGTCGAACATTGGAGAATTCGATTATACCGTTTAACTCAATCTCGTATCATAGAACGGATGTGTATTTTGAAAACGGCGAAGGAGCGGTTCTTAGGACTCATTAGAGCAAACAGCAATGCGATTGCGATGTTTTCTTGACATGATATAATAACTGGCCTGCTTTTCATAATTAACGCTTTTTAGCTTGAATTGCATACATAAATTAAGCCATCAAATCAGTTATCTCAATAACGCATGGATGACTCAAAGTAATTTGAGCAGTCCCACGAGAAAACCAACTTTATGGACTCTGCGTAATATATCGACAAAGATCAGCTTGCGCAGGCTTATCTGGGTCGACACATTCCGTCTCAGGTGGATAGAGGTATAGTGTAACGACTCCGAAAACAGAAAATCCACATGAGGCGAAAAATGTCTGTCCGGATAAGCCTTCGCGGCGGATTTATCTTTCTAGTTCGAGAAAAAGGGAGTTCAATGTTGTTGCGGCTCCCTCATCAATACACATTGCTGTGAAGCCAAGACGGACACTAAAACAGTCTTAATTGTGACATGTACTGCTTAGTTAACACTCCCCCGACATACGACATAGATGACTATAAGTAATGTATCTCTCGAGTTCGAGATAGAGGGAGTTCACTGTAGTTGCGGCTTCCTCGTCAATGCAAGGTGATGTGAATCAAAGACATCCACTTCAAAAGTCTTCATTACGACATGAACTCATTAGTTAACCCTTCCCTACATACGACATGGATTACAAAAAGTAATTTATCTTTCGAGTTCAAGATAGCGGGTGTTCAGTGTAGCTGCGACTTTCCCATTAATGCACAGTGCTGTTAAGCCAAGACAGACACGAACAAAGTCCTCATTACGACATGTTCTGCTTAGTTAAACCTTCTCCAAATACGACATAGATTATTCTAAGTAATTTATCTATCGAGTTCGAGATAGAGGGAGTTCATTGTAGTTGCCGCTTCCTCGCCAATACACAGTGATGTGAAGCAAAGAAGGCCACTAAACAAGTCTTCATTTTGACATGTACTGCACGACATGGATTACTTAATGTAATTTATCATTCGAGTACGAGATAGAGGGAGTCCACTGCAGTTGTGGCTCCCTCATCAATGCACAGTGATGTGCACTAAACAAGTCTTCAATTCGACATGTACTGCTAAGGTAACCCTTCCCTACATACGACTTGAATTACTGAAAGCAGTTTATATTTAGAGTTCGAGATAGTGGGAGTTTACTGCATGTTCGGCTTCCTCATCAATTACACATTGATGTGAAGTAAAGATGACCACTAAACAAGTCTTCCTTTTGACATGTGCTGTAGGACATGGATTACCCAAAGTAATTTATCTTTCGTGTTCGAGATAGCGGAAGTCCACTGCAGTTGTAGCCCCTCATCAATGCATAGTGGTGAGAAGCCAAGACGGACACTAAACAAGCCTTCATTTTGACATGTACTGCACGACATGGATTACTCAAAGTAATTTATCATTCGACGAGTACGAGATAGAGGGAGTGTACTGCAGTTGTGGCTCCCTCCTCAATGCACAGTGATGTGCACTAAGCATGTCTTCAATTCGACATGTACTGCTTAGTTAACCCTTCCCAACATATGACATGAATTAGTCAAAGTAATTTATCTATCGAGTTCAAGATAGCGGGATTTCACTGCATTTGTGACATCCTCATCAATGCACAATGATGTGAAGAAAAGACGGACACTACCCAAGTTTCCCTGTTGACATGTACTGCACGACATGGATTACCCGAAGTAATTTACCTTTCTAGTTCGAGATAGCGGGATACGACAATACGACAAAGAAGCATTCGAAAAGATCAATGCAAAACCGCGTTGAACAGTATTTCAGTCATATCGTTTCCTTAGTGATTTACCGGTCATACAGGTATGAGTTTTCCTGACACTGATGCGTCAACCAAAGACTTAAATAATGGTAGTTATGGTTTTCTCTCCTTGGCGCTCAGGGTTGTGATGTTAACACCACAACTGACGCTCTTTTGTCAGGATGAATAGACTAATAGAACAGCCCTGTGTTCCATAGTCACACAACTCAAAACCTGTTTTGCGAAACCTATATAGGTTTCGTCGAAAAGCGTGCATTTGTCGGTTAACCTAACCAGCCCTGTGTCCCATAGTCACAAAACTCAAAACCTGTTTTGCAAAACCTTTATAGGTTTCGTCGGAAAAGCGTGCATTTGTCGGTAAACCAAACCTGTTCAACCTGTTTTCCATTCATAAAACAGGTAGGTTTCGTCCCGTTTCATAGGCCTAATAGCCTAAACGTGTTTACGTTGTGTTTACTATGGAACACACGGCTGTTCTACCTGTTTTCCATTCATAAAACAGGTAGGTTTCGTCCCGTTTCATAGGCATAGCTTAAACGTGTTTACGTTGTGTTTACTATGGAACACACGGCTGGTAAATTACCCAGGAAACGCCGTAATATAACTGGAAAATGATTAGACTCCCAGTCAAACACCAACCAATCAATCACCAGTTCAATGTGTGCGAGTACTTTTTTTATCTGGAGCGAACGTGTGGTTGACACATCATTATCGAAATTCTAGACTGAACCTAATTTATCGCCGAGTATATAATATATAGTTTAATAAACATTGTTTTCATGACTTGGGTATGAAATCCCTCGTGAAAGAAATTCTTGCATACAAAAACTCGTGCGCCATATGGCGCACGAGTTTTTATATCGCAAGAATCTCTTCCAATTGGAATTTAAATCCCGTATCATGAAAACAATGTTAATTAAACTCTATGTAATACTTTGATTATTGAACACAAGTCTTAATGACGTCACTGCTATAAGTGTGTAAATATATACGTCATCATTAAATGCCGGACAGAACAGCTTGAAGTTTATTATTTTGCAGTTAAATCAAGTTCTAAATGAAACCATCGAGTGTCAAAACCACTACATAATTGTGTTTGAATTGTGTATTACACCACGTTCAACCTCCCAATTATATCACGGCGTTTTCAGCGCATTACTTCAGTACTTCCGGTTTTGCGTATCACGACACATAAGTCGTAACGATATTCTAACCACATTGAGCCCCAACGACGGAATCCATTAATACTAGTTTTAACCATTTCCCACCTGCACACGCATTTTGACGCAGTAGAAACAGGGCAGCATTGAAAACATCAGCCATCAACTCAGATAAAATTGAGTCGCATCTCACGCAAACCGATCCTCGGAAAAGTGCCACCAGAAGAGATGCTTTCGGGAACTTTCCAGTAATCTAACCATCAAGGAAGTCGATGGGCACGCAAATAAATATAGGATCTGACATGAGTTGTCATTTCATATAAGTTGTATTAAACGAGTTCAAGAAATGTGTCAGTAAGCAAGCCTTCATTTTAGATTTATTTTATCACATGACGAAACACAAAAAGAAAACTGGGTTTTTGAGGTAAGAAAATAGTCCCAACATATAATATTAAATGAATTGTTAACATACCACAAACACACAAAATTGTTTATGACCTCGGTCATCTGGGAGGTTCAAACTTCCGACTTAAAAAGAAAGGTCGAGTGCTGTCCAAAATAGGGTGGATCATGGATACTTTGCTTTTGTTTACTGATTATTTTAGACCAGATCGCAGCTCTATCAGAAAACTTTGATTTGTTTAAGATGTAATACTTTAGACCAGATTACAGCAATATCAGAATACTTTAGTTTGGTTAATAAGATGTGATATTTTAAGACCAGATCGCAGCTTTATCGAAATATGCCGAGTTGTTTAAGATGTGAATAAGTTAAACCAGATAGCAGCTCTACCGGATTTTTTGTTTTGTGCAAGATGTGATTATTTTAGACCAGATCGCATATCTACGGGAACGCTCTGCTTTGTTTAAGATGTGATTATTTATACCAGATCGCAGCACTATCAGAATAAGTTGCGTTGTATAAGATGTCGTGATAATTAAAGGGCAACAAAATATGTGTGACGCTTTAAAACCGGATAACAGCTCTCCCAGAGTGCTTTGCGTTGTTCAATATGTCATGAGTGTTTAATGCAATCTGATTGGCCGAGCAAGCACCGTCACAAATTATGATTATAAACTGCCATTTTGCAATCATTGAGTTTAAATAGAAAAGAGATAAAACATCAGAAACTGATAATAGCGTCAGCACGAATCCGTGACATGGAAAGTATGCTGTGTTGGAAAGCTAGGAAACACACGAGTATGTGAACTGGCCGCCGTGATATGACTGAAACATTGTTTAAAAACGTCATTTAAAAAACATATACGTTCAGGGTATTACACTCTTCCTTTTCATAATATTCAGCTTTTTTCAATACTTCTAAAATAAATTGTTTTAGATAGAAACGGTTAATGCTGTTAAGTATGTGATGTCGATAGGCACATTTCTCATAATGAGCCATGTTTAATAATGCCACGGTGTGTTCCGTACTCTTTAACAGCAGATGTGTGCGCGCATTGCAAAGAGTTAACACACAAGACGGGCTTAATATACACTAGGACATTTCTCGTCTGTCCGTCCATTGTTGTTTGGATGAGTCCGTCACCTACATGTATCACATTTAATTTTATTGACAGTTTGCTTGAAATAAAAAAAATGGTTTCGTCAGAGTTCTAGAAAAGGAAAAGATTTCATGTTGTAAAAAAAATTTCTGACATTTCTCAGTGAGTGAGATGATCCTTTTGTGTACCCACAACATAGGATTTGGTTGTGGGTAAGGTAAGGAATAAGGAAACACTATCCACCTTATTTTAAGTTGTAAGTCTATTTTTTTTTTTGTAACTTACATATTGTCACACTTTCTTATCCCTTTCCAGCCGATCCCCGGTAGCACAGTCGGTAGTGACATGAGCTGTCAGTGAGTTCGAACCCCAGTTCGGCCAAAAGTTATTGTGAAAAGCGTCATTCGTCTTCCACCAATGGGCTAACGGTCTATGTGGAAAAGCAGCCAGTTGATTGGAAAGATTGTTGTTTGCTGTACTGGTGTAAGAAAGACAGAACACACATGAGTAGGGGAAAACGGCGTTAAACCCTAGTCAATCAATTAAAATAAATATCCGTTCCCAACATCAAAAATGCAATGGGACGAACTTGAAGTTTAAAAATAATTGAGGGCCAAAATTAGAACTTGTTCATTTTGATTAAGTTCTCCTTTCGCCATTCTGTATTCAAAGACCGTCTGGTGCATTTGACATGCGCAGTTCAGACAAGAAGACGGATTAAGACTCCGTAACGCACCTGGTGAAAATACAAGATCGTGACAAGAGTGTGTCTGGTAAGATATCGATTTTTTCACGCTACTTGTCGTGCAATACGAACCTATCTATTGCCCCCGCAACATAATATTACGTATATATCAACGCAGAGTTTTGTCGCGAGCGATATAAAAGTCGATTGAATGTCCGTGAATTTCCAATAGTCGTTGAACAATGCAAGGGAACAGATCTCCTTTAAACTTAACATTCAATGGTCTAGCGAAACCGCTACCATGCTTTAACAATACCACGGTGCCTCAATATAAACTAAATGACGAGTTAATAACACAATGGAACGACTCGGGAGATGGTACGCATTTTATATTCGGTGTGATACTCTTTATTATATTCGTTATCGGTATGATAGAAAATATGATTGTTTTAATCGTGTTTTGCAAGAACCATCATATTAGGACAACGATAAATACGTACATTATTGGACTAATCGTTGGGGATATGGCTCAATTAGTTCTCAACATTCCTCTAGCGATTATTGCAAACATATACGGACACTGGATATTCGGCGATACTGTCTGTCAATTTTACGGCTTTATCATAACCAGTTTTGGTATTTCACAAATTGCCTTGTTCACCGTTATTTCCGTCGAACGTTATCTGATTGTCGTTAAGCACTCAAAGAACTGCAAGAGCTCTTTAACTAGAACTACACTATCAACGATAATGTGTTATGTTTACGGATCATTATGTGCCATTGGACCAGTCATTGGGTGGTCCCGCTATGATGTGGAATTGTACGGTACCACGTGCTCGATTCGCTGGGGCAATCGTTCCGTATCAACAATGTCATATGTGATGTGTTTATTTACCTTTGGCCTATTTATACCGGTTACTGTGATGACATGGGCATATACCAACATAGCATTCAAGGTAAGCATTCTACAAGTTTTGCATGATTTAATGAGTTTGGGTTTAACGCCCTTTACAACAAATGTTCAGTTATATCACCGCGGATAGTTCACCTAAACATGTATTTCCTGTCTGTCTCACACCAGTACCTAACACAACATTCTTTCCAGTCAAGGCGATGTTTTTTCACATAGACTGTAAGGCTGTTGTCATATGAAACTATAACTAATGATTGTGTGTATAGTAAGATGCTACGTTTCAATTCATCGTCATATCACCTTTTTCTTTTAGCTGAATGGCATATGTTTAACGTTATCTACAAGCATATTATGTATGCGATATGCGTGTTCATGCCTTGTTCCATATTTTCACATTCATTTTGCTATTGTAATATTGTGTATTGCATTGTACATGGATTTAGTTTATAATATTTACTATATTTTCACTACTATATTTTCACTGCTCTAAATTACTGTACTGTTGGCCGGGGGCCTTTGAATACTAGGAATCAATAAACTGTAAATTACTGATAGAAGTCGAATGCCGACTGTCACACTGACTTTTGAAGTATATAGCCAATCTCCTATGCAGAGTGACCGTTCCTTACAGTCAACAGGCTCAATTTCAATGATTCTTGACGACACATGATTACTGTATTTTAATTGACTTAGTTCTCACTGATGTAAGCACTAACCTTTTACACTAGTGACAGGATCTTTTTCTAACTTTGTCAAACAAAAACAAATTATTTATTTAGCAAAAAGCTACGGATAAGGCCTACTTTTCTGTAGTTTTACACATTTATAGATTAATACATCTGTTATCTAGATCACCTATTGTATTGTCTGGATGTGGTGACAAAACATGATTGCCTGGTTAGCTTACTTGGTTAGAGCGCCAATCCAATGTTGCGGGGTCGTGGGTTCAAACCCCACATCGGGCGGACATTCCCCCCTCTTATATTACTTTATTATGTAAACACAAATTGACCTTGCCTTTCTACTGCTCAATTTATAACATATAGTAATAGTTTACTAACGCAACATACACCACATATTGTGGCTGTCGTTTTCAATGGTGTAGAAGCCATTCAGTAACCCGAAAGTAGTCCGAGCCTGTGACAGAGGTAAATGTAATGAACCGATAATGAAAGAGCGTGATTTATAGCATGAACCACAAGACACGAATACCGACCTTGAAGATTTTGAAATTGATCACAAAGCGATTGGCCCTTTCCTTTATTCAGACACTTTTTGCGACCTGTGTAGATTTTAGGATTAGCCAGCTTACCTGGCAGTCTGATCTGGCACTACATTACACTATACTACATTAATTAATTTAGACATAGAATATTTCAATGATCTCCTGTAAAGAATTAATGGTGATTCAACAAATGTTCAGTTATATCACGGCGTTTCTGGGGTTATCAGTATTATAAGTCCATTTATTCTGACACCAAACAGTCAGTCGTAATGCTAGCCTCGCAACCCTGAGTGTCAAAGAGAGCGGCCATTACTACCAGTTTTAAATGCATTGGTATGACCCGACTGGGGATCGAACCCGCGACCTCCCGCACCCGAGGCGGATGTTCTACCTCTGCATCACTGAGGCGATTTCTGTAAAGCAGTACCCATGTGTATCTTAAGCATGAGAAATGCGCATATCCTAGACTACCATAATTTTATTTTAGGTAATGACTTTATTTTGAGTAAGGCGCATATATTAGCCTTATTTGACATTATTTTACCAAGGCGAGTGTCCTAACTTTATTTTGAGTAAGGTGCGTGTCCTAGCGGTATTTGACTTTATTTTGAGTAAGGTGCGTGTCCTAGCGGTATTTGACTTTATTTTGAGTAAGGTGCGTGTCCTAGCCTTATTTGACTTTATTTTGAGTAAGGCGCGTGTCCTAACCTTATTTGACTTTATTTTGAGTAAGGTGCGTGTCCTAGCCTTATTTGACTTCATTTTGAGTTAGGTGCGTGTCCTAGCCTTATTTGACTTTATTTTGAGTAAGGTGCGTGTTCTAACCTTATTTAACTTTATTTTGAGTAAGGTGCGTGTCCTAGCCTTATTTGACGTTATTTTGAGTAAGGTCCGTGTCCTAACCTTAATTTTGAGTAAGGCGCAAATCCTAGCCGTATATGACTTAATTTTTAGTCAGTCGCAAAATCCTAGCCGTATATGACTTTATTTTGCGTAAGGCGCGTTTCCTAGTCAAATATAACTACGAACAAAATAGAATAAACTATATAAAAGAATTGTTATATACGTTTGGTTTGAAAATGTTTGGATCACCCAAGATGTTGAAGATCAAAGCTTAGTGTTGTTCTAACTCTTCTAGCACCGAATTAGTATATTCTTCCATATTAAATAGTGGGCAATAACAGTATTGGACTATTTAGATAACTAAAAGGCATACAATGCAGATTTCAGGTGGGAAAAACATTTTAGGGCGAATACGATTTGTTTTAGGGGCCATCTGGATTTCAGTAACTTTAAGTGGATCCAAAATGTTTGCGTAGGTAATCGACGGTTTGCGAAATCCGACGCTAGTGCAAATACTTAAAGAAAAGAAGAAGATAGAAAACTAGTTGGAAATAAAACACTCAAATTAATTGACACAATTCATATAATAATGATGTATTTCAACTTAATTACTGTTGCCCAATTGCCTAAAACCGATTGCGGTCGTAGTCTTATAACATATCATAAGCGCTATATCTAGTGTGTTTAGAAGCCTCTCATTGTTGCGAACTTTGCATTAACGTTAAGTAACGAACTTACAAGACCCCAACTAGTTATGTGAACAAAATAGGCAGTCATTATCAGATAATTATTCCTTCTGACGTACATATATCAGATAATTATTCCTGTTGACGTATATAGTCATTTTAACTGCGATCTTTCACAAGTAAAAGAAAACAGCTGTCCACTGTCAAAACTCTTGAACGAGAAAATTAATCGACTTGTAAAGTGCTCTTATTGTAGACACATGCATGTACATAGCAACTATTATGTAGTAGTGGCGGTATATCAATTGTTTAAGGCTCCGAGTAGTACACTACAAACCTATGTATCGCTGCTGGGACTTTATTTCCTGTTTATAGTGTAGAAGTATAAATTATAAGATAGAAGAAAGTAAGAGTATAATATAAGCATTTAAATATTTCCAATAATGCAATAACACAATTTTGAATAAGATTTATGAATGGCGCGTTAATGACGTTCCACGATTATTGGCTATAAGTATGTACTATTTAATGCTATAAGTATGTACTATTTAATGCTATAAGTATGTACTATTTAATACTATAAGTATGTACTATTTAATGCTAAAAGAAAGATATGCTATGTTATGTAATGATAATTATTTTTACAAATTTCGTTGTGTATTTAAGTGTGTGTTAAATAAATTGATAAAACAATACTAGTGATATTCTATGATATGTAATAATAAAACGACAAATAAGAACTAATTGAATGTATACAGGTACATACACATATACTTTAGGTCCTTCAGCGCCAATGGCAATATTGAGGGTTTTGCAAACAATGTAGATTCAGGTGAGTCAGGTCGTGACGAGCTGTCTCACCTGAAATCAGCATGGTATGCATTTTAGTTATCAAAATAGTCAGAAAATGTTATTGCATGAGAAATGGAGACACCCGCTATTGAACATGGAAGAGTCTACTTTAAACAGTTCGGCGCTGAAAGAGTTAACAGATCTTAATTGTGGAAGACAGTGGTGCAGAGGTAGAGCGTCGGCCTCTCGTATCAAAGGTCCCTGGTTCGAGTCCCGTGATGA
>JAUELF010253596.1:0-11734 GCA_031471495.1 Clinocardium nuttallii
ACTATCGGTGTATTGTTATAAAAATCAGTAAAAACAGTTATAATATCGGTACACAGTTATGGTATCATTATACTGTACGATAGCGATATACAGTTATAATATCAGTATAGAGTTATGCTTTCGGTATACAGTTATATTACCGATACTCATTTATGGTATCAGTATACAGTTATTATATTGGTATACATTTATAATATCGTTAAACAGTTATACTATCAATAAACAGTTATACTATCGTTATACAGTTATAGTACCACTAAACAGTTATAATATCGGTGCACAGTTATAGTATAGGTTTACAGTTATGATATCGGTAAACAGTTATAATAGCAGTATGTAATTATCGATATATAGTTTTGATATCGGTACACAATTATGATATCGGTATACAGTTATAATATCGGTATCCAGTTATAATATCTACATGCAGTTATGGTTTCGGTATAAAGTTATGATGTCGATATACAGTTATAACATATATAATATATATACAGTTATACTATATCGGTAAACAGTTATAATATCGGTTTAAAGTTATGGTATCGGTACACAGTTATAATATCGATATACAGTTATAGTATCGGTATGATACCCGCTTACAGTTATACTATCGGTAAATAGTTATAATGTCGGTATACAGTTATGACATCGATTCACAATTATACGGTCGGTTTACAGTTATAATATCGGTATACAGTTATACAACACGTGTACAGTTAAACTATCGGTACACACTTATAATATTGTTATACAGTTATAATATCGGTATACAGTTATAATATAGTTACGCAGTAGTACTATCGGTACACAATTATACTATCGGTGTATTGTTATAAAAATCAGTAAAAACAGTTATAATATCGGTACACAGTTATGGTATCATTATACTGTAAGATAGCGATATACAGTTATAATATCAGTATAGAGTTATGCTATCGGTAAACAATTGTATTACCGATACGCATTTATGGTATCAGTATACAATAATACAATCGGTATACATTTATAATATCAATATACAGTTATACTATCAATATACAGTTATGAGTTTGGTGCACAGTTATAATATCGGTAAACATTTATAATATCAGTATGTAGTTATCGATATATAGTTTTGATATCGGTACACACTTATTATATCGGTTTACAGTTATAATATCTAAGTGCAGTTAGGGTTGCGGTACACAGTTATAATATCGATATACAGTTATAATATCGGTGCTATAATATCGGTATACAGTTAAAATATCGGTATACAGTTATAATATCGGTATATAGTTATACTATCGGTATACAGTTATAATATCGGTATACAGTTATACTATCGGTATACAGTTATAATATCGGTATACAGTTATACTATCGGTATACAGTTATAATATCGGTATACCGTTATGATATTGGGTATATGAGTACAGTTAAGCCACATATTATATCGGTATACAGTTATAATTTCGGTATACAGTTTAATATCGGTAAACAGTTATAATATCGGTATAAAGTTAACATATCGATATACAGTTATGATATCAGTATATAGCTTCGACATACAGTTATGATATCGGTATATAGCTTTGATGTACAGTTATGATATCGGTATATAGCTTTGATATACAGTTATGATATCGGTATATAGCTTTGATATACAGTTATGACATCGGTATATAGCTTTGATATACAGTTATGATATCGGTATATAGCTTTGATATACAGTTATGATATCGGTATATAGCTTTGATGTACAGTTATGATATCGGTATATAGCTTTGATGTACAGTTATGATATCGGTATATAGCTTTGATATACAGTTATAATATCGGTACACAGTTATACTACCGGGTATATGAGTACAGTTTATTCACAGTTTAATATCGGTTCACAGTTATGATATCGGGTTGCAGTTGTAGTTGAACTGTCGTGTCATATAAATAGTTACAAGCAGTATAGACAAAGAGTATACTGAACATGTCTGAACAGCAGCAGGAAATTATTATATGATAGTCGTTCCGCAAAACAGAATAAGTTAACGATCAGTTTCGATCCAGATCAACCTAGACGTCCCGCGAGAAAACATGCATGAACGTTCAAACAGATATAATGTTACATGTGTCACAATGCTTGTTTTCATGTCTCACATTTATGCATCTTTATCCTGAACATAATTCATGCCCCTGGCCATTATTGAACATCTGAAATAAACACGTCCATTTAAATTCGATTAACATTTGCATTTAAATGACCGTGTTTCGTTTTACTATTCAGCATTTCTTTCATCTTTACCATCGCAGTTTGTTTGCTTCTAATATTGAAGTTTAATTATTTATTTTATGAGATTTAAAAAAAAGGAACATTTAGGTCTTATGAAAGAAAATTTACAAAGGCGTACACTACGGTCGTTTGAAATGAAAATGGAAAAAAAGGAAATGAAATGAAGCGCGATATATTACGTAAATCATACATATGACTGAAACCAACTCTTTTGACATGACGTCTCCACAACGTGTTCTACTTACAACAGTGAATGCTTCTGCAGAGATAAAGAGACGTCGTGACTTTGAAAACATTGCGGAAAAAGACAAATTGATCAAAATCAGCTATTTCTCCTACATGTATATAAACAGAATGGTTTTAACTCGACATTTAAAGTGTCTTTCTAAATAAAAACCCTTTGACGAGGAGATTTTCTAATCAAATAGATCTCTCATGTCGGTTAATTGCCTAGTTTATGGGTGGTATTTGAGGACGATGAACCTTGTTAAAGGCGTCATAAAATAAGAACTAGGAGGACAGACGTTAGATAGCCAAACGGCTTAAAACGTGTCCCTTATACAACATATTTTCAGTAAACGATTTATTTTGATAACATCGAGGCAAAAATAAGGAAATTGCCTATTATTGAAAAACAGTTATTGAATAAAGTTTAAAATATCTAGGAAAAAAGGAGGAAATTGCCTATTATTGAAAAACAGTTATTGAATAAAGTTTAAAATATCAAGGAAAAAAGAAGGAAATTCCCTATTATTGAAAAACAGTTATTGAATAAAGTTTAAAATATCAAGGAAAAAAGAAGGAAATTCCCGTTCAATGAAAGAACAATAAATGAAAGATACTTTGGTTCTGCAGCACTAGTGTAGAAAATGAGGAAAATCGAGCACCAACTCTTTTCAACATATAACACATCTAAAGCAGACGACTTTGAAAACATATATGTAAGCACATTTAAAATACTTTTGAATGAATGTACAGCTATTGAAGAGAGTTAAACAAGGAATTTGTTGACAATTAATTTACTTACAAATGCCAGTCTTGAACATTTTGCATGGACTTGCAAATATAAAGCTACATTAGTTAGTTAGTTTTAACTGGAGACAATATTCCCATGTTTTAGCAAACATTATTTTGTCTGGCTCAGACTCTATAGAATATTTAAATCCAGACTTGTTTTACAGACCAATTTAATGTAAGAACTTTTTTTTAAAAACACGTATTGTGTTATCATGTTATAAGTAAGACGAAGAGCGTAAACACACCATGAAATTAGCTTTTAAATATTCGTCTATGCAACTCTCTTTCATTTTATTTTTAGTATTGAAATGATATCATTTTATCTTTTGTTTAATGCATCTTATGTAGATACAAGAATTATTCTTCGTACATAGAAGCATCCATTTTCACCCAAATCAAACTGTATATCATTTCATTCTTTTCATAATTATAGTTTAGACCAGTGCTTAATGAATATCTTCTGATTATTCCTCACTAGCTTTCACAGATATATATATATATTTAACTCCGCACATGGTAGATATGTCTAACCTACGACATTACAGACATGCATTGGTGAATAAAGACGCAAATTTGATTTATTGTTTATTTATTTATATTTGCATACAATCGATACATAGAAGAGACAGTTAAACAAAAGTATGCCCCAGCTGAGCCAGCCGTAGGTATACTATATAAATATATTCTCCGGTGTGGTGCCCTATCACGTGGTCCGTTCAGTTCAGCAAAGAACTAATAGCCCTTTATTGGTGGGGAGTTTTATCAACAAAGCCTTATAACTATACAACTAGCACGTACTATTTTAGAAATCGAACAAAAAAACAAATATACACGGGTTGACCCGGGTTTTGTCGACTGGCATTGGCATTGAGCCTGTCTTTCACTTTATGTATAGACATGTGACTCTAAGTTGTATTGCAGTAATACGCTATATTCTGATCTGCATATCATTTCAGTGCGTAAAAACAACTTTACCGCCGCGTACCAATGTTACACTCCTCTTATGTGCCAAACAAACTCATTTAACAAATCAATTTTCAATTGATGGAAGCGACCGTTCTGATTGGATCATTTTTACGTTTAATCGAAATGGTTTTTTCTAAAGTGACAAATGATTGCATGAACATCCATATCAAAAAGAAAGATGGTTTGAAACAGACGTTGTCCGCTTTAATTTGGTACATTTCTGTGGTACGTGTTTAATGCAACTACATTTATTCGATACGTGTTTCATGTAACTACATTTATTCGATACGTGTTTCATGTAACTACATTTATTCGATACGTGTTTCATGTAACTACATTTCTGCGATACGTGTTTCATGCAACTACATTTCTGTGATACGTGTTTGTTGGAACCTCATTTCTTTGATACGTGTTTGATGGAACTTCATTTTTCAATACGTTTCTATGAACTACGATTCTTCGATGCGTGTTTATTTCTTTGCATTTCTTTGATACGTGTTTCCTGTAACTAAAATTCTTTGAAACATCTTTCTTTGAACAACATTTCTTTAATAAGTTTTTCTTGGAACTACATTTCTTTGAAACGATGATCTTGGAACTATATTTCTTTCATACGTTTCTTGGAACTACAATTCTTTGATACGTATTTCTTGGAACTACATTTCTTTGATACTTGTACGCGGTTTTTGGAACTTCATTTCTTTGATACGTGTTTCTTTCAGATAACGTCTACTTTTCCAAAAACATTTTCTTCTCTATTCTATCCAAGAGCTATATAAAGATAAACATCCTCTCTTTCTTCCTGTTTTTCCCCCTCTCAGTGACGAAGAATATGTAAACGACAACGACATATCTAGCAGGAGGTTGATGTATTTGTTAAGACAAAGGGACAACATTATAGAAAATGTTCAACTAAATCACGAACAGCTCTAGATAAGGGGAATTTTTCATTTTCTAAAATCCTTATTTGACATTCAATCCCTATGTCGTGGGTACTGAAAAGAATCGTCTCAATGAGACGATTCTTTTGAGTACTCACAACATAAGATTTGATAGTGTAATAAGAGAAATAACGTTGGAAAAAGACCTCCATCTTATCTTGTCCTCTGAAAGACGTATTATATTACATATACCTGTACGTATTATTGTCGCATGATTTGAGCGCATGATAACCTACTGTCTGTTAGAAAGAAACCAGTTTAAAGTGAACATCAAAGCGAGTGAGTGTTCCTCTGTAAGTGATTTATTTTGTTATATTTTCATAGACAAAGTTTAAAACGTAAACTATTATCGTTGTTTTTATGACTACCATAACTATCGTTAGTATTCTTAAATTGTTTTTAATAATAATAATAAACATAATAATAATAATAATAATAATATAATAACAATAATAATTTTAATAATAATAATATAATAATGCTATCGGTGGTTAACGCAGAGCACAATTTACAGTACAGATTGTCAACATCCGGAATGGTTAGCAATATTTCAGCAATTGTTATGGCAATATTTGGCTTTAACTCCGTGAATAAAATATACATAACACTTGGACGCATTGCAGTGTGCAACCGTTCAAATATAGACAAATCTTCATTGATACCTAGTCTCAATTTCCAGTTGTCAGATTCATACGCATTAACAACAGTATTTACTGTTAATTTCCAGCTAGTTTTAGACGGCAGAAGTCCTGCATTGGCCAAATATGCATTGATCATATTTAAGAGACCATACATGTTCAATATTCTGAAAATATAAGAGATAAAGCCTTTTGAGACCCTTGTCGGATTTTGTATAAAAGCAAAAGCTTTTTTGAGTAGCAAGCTCAGTGATCCGTTTCCTAAACTGAGTAGTTTGTGCAAAAACAGTAGTTTTCTTATGTCAATTCTAGATGACAGACGATAAGTGCCGACCATAGATTCGCACATGTCACATCTTGTTCTGGTTTTTAAACCCTGGACAGATTTAACAACATAGTGCTGTATCTTATTAACTGCATATGTATCAGTCATCAGTCTGTGACATGTTGTTCCAGAGTTCAATACCGTATAGTTTTGTTGGAACTACGATACTGTTGTATAGGCTAATGCAAAGATTGTAACCCTTTTGACATATTTTCTTTAATTTTTTAGACAATTTAAGGGATGCATCTTGCCTGATTCCAAAATGAATCGCATGTTCATGTTCGTGAATATATGTGTTCCCGATGAGAAGCGAAAGTGGAGCATGTTTTAACCTATTAAATACCTCGATGCTTGATTTACTCGCGCTTACTTCAAACTTCCACTGTGTCGCGTATCGGTATACACTATCTAGTAAGACTTGCAAATTGCTGAGGTATGAGGCGATAATAGACAGGTCATCAGCAAATGATATAAAAGTTAATTTACATAAACTAGGTAATAAAACGGTGAAGCAACTCCCCCCTGCCGTACGCCTCTTTTAATCTGCACAGGACGTGATATGCTACCGCTACTGCGTACATTGCACGTTAAATTATCATAAGAATAAGACGATGAGTCGATGGATTTTACCGTATAACCCTAGTTGTGCCAGTTTAAGGATAGCCCGTTATGCCAGGCAGAGTAAAATCCGCCGTGGTCCAGTAGTTAGCGTCGGGGATTTGAACCGGAGTCCCGGGTTCGATCCCAAGTCTCGGCACGACGGCCCATGGTGAGGCACATTTTCTAGCATAGTACTGGTACCCCCATGGTTCAAAATTTAAACCAATTCAATACTGACTACGAGTTTCCACTTGACATCAATGACAGATGAGATAGTGTGCCTTTTACAAATTCGTTCATTCTTTATTCAAACCATTGTTATTTGTTTTGTTAGGATTGATTTGTCTCTCTCTCTCTCTCTCGTTTTGTTGATACAGTAAATAAGTACTTGCTCATTGGTTGACTGATTGATTAGTTGGTGCTTTACGTCGCGTTCAACAATTGTTCGGTTATATCACGGCGTTTTCTTTGGTACTGGTCCATTTATCATGATATCAGCCAGTCAGTCGTTATGCCAACCCCGCAATCTAAATTGTACTCTAAGATCAGAATATCTTATATAAAAGATATATACAGGTATGATGAATAGACATTGCTTGTATGGTTGAACAAACTGCTTGCAATTGGGAGCTGTATATAGTCACGTCATTACAAATTCCGATGTATAAAAAAGGGCCCTTGAAATAAATCAGTTTACGTAAAGCACTTCAGATTTGTTCAAAATAAGGTCAGCACTTTTTTTTCTTTCGCAAATGTTTATTTATAAGCCAAGGTTTATGCTTCTTTCATTATAAATAAGTTATAGAAAGTATGTTTCATTTGATTCAGAATGCCTAGATAAAGATATCGCAATATCGCAGATACCCTACCATGAAAAATAGTCTATATGTTGTAAAAAAAAACCACTATTTTGAAGATGTACCCCATCTGCTATTGGCATGCCCTGCGATGATATAAAAGACAGAAATACATAAAACACTTCAAGGTGTTTTTTTTTTATTGTATTGCCAACTTTTGGGAAATCCTACAGATTAGTTAATGTATGGATCATTTCATTTCAAATGAATATGTTAGGAAAACATTGGCTTATTAATATGATATTTTTTAATATGATTCTTTGATTTTTACATTTTAGTCCCTTTTTAGGTTTTTATTGGTAACCCACAGTTACATTGAAATAAGAATAAGCTAAACATTATTCTGTCTTTTTAAGGTATTTAAAAGCATCCGATCGCTTCATTCAAACGGTTCAAGATTCAGATTTTGTTCTCTCTTTCATTCGTTCAAATCATCATTTTGAAAATATATTTTGGTCCTTTTTGAACATTTATGTAACATGCTATGCCTCTCAGAAAGGTGTATTGGTCGGTGCGGTATTGTGTAATCTCAGCAGGCTATCAATACAATGTAAAGTTATTTATTTGACTACCTTGCTACTTGACACGGCAACTGCACTGTAAATAATCACATATGCAGTTTACATATACATTGCTATAATTTTAGGCTAATCAATCAAAGCTATGAATATGTAAACTGCACCTGTCATTATTTACAGTGCAGTTACCGTGTCATAAAGAAAGGTAGTCAAATAACTTTACACCTATCCGTGCTGTTTTTATAAAGAATTCTATCTAGGAATTCGTCAGATAAACTTAGAACTAGTAGCCACGACGAATCTCGAATAAGTACATATATATATCTTTAGAATTAATAAATGGTTACGTTGATAAATAGCAAGTGTATCAAACATGTATAGTACTTGAAATGTTAAATGACGCAACAGTAATTATTCACCAATTCAAGTAATTGAATATTTGCAAATTAAGAAAAACAATAATTATCAAATGAACACAATATTAACATAAACACAACAGTAGTCATTCACCAATTTAAATAATTGAATATTTGCGATTTAAAAGAAACAATTAATGGAACAACGTATTAACATAGTTGTACTAAATAAGTAGGAAATGGTAATGTAGTAATGTACGTGAAATAGACGATAACAACATGATAACAGTATGAATATTTCTCCAAACGGTACGATGATTAATATCCATCCAACAGTCTTGAATTTCTTAGCACTTCGTAGTATCAAGGGTAATTTGAACTCATGTAAGTAGAAGTAGCAGCACTAGTAGTTGTTGTAGCAGCATTGGTAGTTGTTGTAGCAGTAGTAGTAGTTGTAGTATAATCCTTTTAATATGTTTAGTTATAGTTCATTGAAGTGTTGTTATTCATTCCATATAGTTCCAGCGAATAAGGAGATATAAGTATAGTCATTTTCCATGTTATTCTTCAGTGGCATCTGTTTATCCTCTGTGTATTCGTGCACTTGGGTACATGTGTATAATGGAAACATCATGGATAGGTTAGATCAGTTCTTCCGCCAAAAGAGGAATTTCTCTAGAACAATCTTAATGGCTGCTTCATCAGCCTTCTGCGAGGTGGCAGTGAATCCAATCTTACACTAGAATTAGTACACTTGGCTGACTCTTAGCAAGGTGTTATAGCATGTCTTATTCTAGAATTTACAGAATGAATTAATAGTGATACCTCAGCAATGTGCAACAGAATAAATATAAGTGTCAATGAATACTAGTAGTAGCACTTTGTCATATACTTTATAACGGATATCAGTAAATATGATATATCATTAGTAATATGCTTCAACCGAAAACAAAACATGAAAAAGAAAGAAAAATGGTCATTACATACATGTATACCTTCCCTACATTTTATTTGTAATTCGATGCTCTCTCATGCTAGAGACGTAGAAGGTTTTCTTCCATATATGCTAGATTGAGTAAAATTCTTACAGTAGCATTTTATACACAACAATTTTCTTGGAACCATTACAGGCAAGAATACATTTATTTATTTAACTCTTATTTACGCATAAGTGTAACGTTATGTCTTCTTATAAAACTGCGTATCCGTATCACTTGTGAATTACCATCACAATAGTATATATAGCTAGTACGCTAATAATATTTAATTTCTAAATTAGATATCTGAGTTACCTTAACTATAAACCTATATCTTGCTAAATTCTTAATTTAACATCTGTCAATCTCAATGTCGCTTAAAGGAGCTAACATGGACTTGTCATCAAACGTATACAATTGATCAGGAATATTTTAATGCTTTGTTTGTTCATTAAGAACTGAAATATCGCTCTCATTTTGTCCGTCTGTACTGTGAATACGCTCGTATTCTAACGCCTAAAGCGTGCTTGTAACTTACTTACTTAATGGAATATCATCTTCGTTGTCTGGACTGGTTGAGGACTCAGAACTGTACTTATGTTTGTTTATTACCTTTGTTATCTTTACCCTACGTTTTGGATTTAAATCCTGATCATCGGAATCTGTATTATTATCAGAACTCTCTGATTCAATTTTAGGTGGAATGACATATCTGTAATTTCTAATTGGTCTTGGATTTATAAATAGTTTTTATGGAGGGAGAGTCCACTCTTCAATTTCAGCCTTTCTAACTTAATTAACATG
This sequence comes from Clinocardium nuttallii, assembly GCA_031471495.1. Classification (NCBI taxonomy): domain Eukaryota; kingdom Metazoa; phylum Mollusca; class Bivalvia; order Cardiida; family Cardiidae; genus Clinocardium; species Clinocardium nuttallii. The sequence goes on from JAUELF010253596.1 coordinate 10,269, forward strand.
GCATTTGATCATCAGGTTATCTAATTGACTTTTGACTTTTAAGTAGTGATTGCTTTGATCCATCAAATTCGACAAATCGGTGGAATGGAATCCATTGAGGAGATGTTTTAGAAGTGCGTTGGAAATCTTTGTAATAGACTGGGTCATTTACATTGCATTCTACTTGTTGGGCTTTCTTATTTGCATATCTGTTACGCATTCTTCTTGATTTAGTAATTTGCTTGAAAACGTCACAGTCAATTTTGTGATTTCTTTGTAGTAATTCTTTATGGAATTCATTGCCAACTTATGGTAACCGTGAATCAATAGGTAAGACTGGGTCTCGAGACCAAAAACTATGAAAGAATGGGCTATGTCCAGTCAATTTTGATGGAGTAAACCTGATGCAAGCAAGTGCTTGTTCTAGTACAATATCGAAATCAACCAGAGTATCCCTAGTTAGCTTATTTAGAATGGCATTTAAAGTTTTATGGAAGCGCTAGTTTTTTCCGTTAGCCTGCGTATTATATGTAACTATTCTAAGGTGTTTGATATGTAATTCCTGCTCAACATCTTTGAACAATTTATAGGTGAAAACGGACCCGTTGTCTGTCAGTATTGATAAAGGAGAACCATATTTCCAGAATAATGTTTCGAATTCTTTTTTAACAACATCTGAAGTCGCTGTTGGTGATGCAACTATTTCAGGATAGCCAGAAAGTTCATCCATACATACTATGATATATTTCGAATTCGTAGCAGTGGGAGCAATAGTCTGACGATATCACATGACTTGAAAAGGGTAGCTTAGTATAATCTGATATTGTAAAGGTTATTGTATGGTTGTAATATTTACAGTTTGACAGGCTATGCATGTCTTTACAAATGTGTAAATATCCTTGAAATGATTGGGCCAGTAATATGCTTTTCACACCAGGGTGCCCTATACCATGATATGAAATCAAAGCATTTTTCTTAATTAATATATACATATATATTTCAAAAATTAAATTAATTGCAATTAAAAATGTTTGTATGAAGAGGTACATGTACCTCTAGGAAAGGAGTAATGCCATCGTCTTTCATTAGCCAACTTTCAAACTTTTAATGTGAATAAATGAATCTCTCGTGAATATGCAATTCACGTATTTTTAGGTCCGTAGTGATGCATCACCGATTACCCATTAATAACCAGACACCCATAATCTATAATTCAGAACACGTATATATTTATATTTTAACAAGCCACATCAAATCTTGACAACTAGTAGAGGTTATTTCTGAAATATTAAGGAATTAAATCCTACACAAATGATTTTTGGTATTTGTGATATATAGCTTAGAACGTGCTCACAAACCGGAATCTACTAAACTCTGCTAGTGCGAAATCCCTTTTTTAGCTCACCTTCCAAAAGTGTCAAGCCAATTTTCAAATAAATTTGTAGAAATGTTCCTTGGGTGATCCTCTATCAGATTCCTTGAAGCCA
>JAUELF010253616.1:0-11733 GCA_031471495.1 Clinocardium nuttallii
AGTGGAAAACATTGTGGCAAAAGGAGAAATTGCACGTTTTGTGCAATTTCTTCTTTTGCCACTATGTTTTCAAAAAGTCGTCTGCTGCATAGACGTCAGAAAACGTCTATATGAGGGAAAGGGTTAATGGTGCAAGCCTTGGAAGGATGAGGCCGAGCCTTCTCCATTGTCTGTCTGACTGTCATACTTTTACTTCACCCTTTCCCACATATAATTAATCTATCGCAGACGACTTTGAGAATCATTATAAATGAAGTTGTAATCACTGAAAAAAGACATTGTGGCAATAGGAGAAATAGCTTGTTTTGAGCAATTTGTCCTTTTGTCAAAATGTTTTCGAATGTCGTCTGTTTCTAAGGCGTGAGAAAGCGTCTAATCGTTGGAAAGGGAGGGTTAATGGATAATTAGCAGGAAACATTAAGTGTTACTTAAAACATTCTTGTTGTATTGAGATTTTTTTTTAACCCTTTCCAACATACAGTACTCCTGCAGCAGGTAACTTTGTAAACATTCAGGCAAAATTATAGAAAATCTATTTAAATAAAAGATTAATAATTGAATAGGGTTGAAAACATTGGCAAAAGGAGAAATTACTCATTTTCAGCAATTTCTCCTTTTGTCACAATGTTTTCAAAAGTCCAACTTGTAGACGTTCTCTGATGCATTTGCAGCAAACGAATTTTGAAAACATTGTAGCAAAAGGAGAAATTGCTCAAAACGAGCAATTTCACTCTTATGACACAACGTTTTAAAACTTAAATCATTAATTTTACTTTCTTTATTAGCTATTGTGACCACACTTTGTCCGGCATCCGTGTGTCTTGCGTCGTCAACAATTGCCTTGTGAACACGCTACAGGCTACATTTTGCATCGGATCTTCGTGAAAGTTTATCCGAACATTTATCTCCATCAAATCTTGGACAAGTTCGAAATTGGGTCATTTGAGGTCAAAAACTAGGTCACTAGGTCAAATTGGAGGAAAATCTTGTTAATACTGTAGGGGCCGCAATTTTTGCCTCAGCAGTTTGAAATTTTGTCAGAATGTTTGTATTAATGATACCTAGGTCAAGCGCGAATATGGGTCATATTGGGTAAGAAACTAGGTCACTAGGTTAAATTTAAGAAAAATCCTGTTAACACTCTGGAAGCCATATTTTTGGCTTGAGCATGTTGAAGCCTTGTCAGCATTTTAGTCCTGGTGATATCTAGGACCAGTACGAAACTGGGTCATATCCGGTCAAAAACTAGGTCAGTAGGTCAAATTTGGTAAAAATCTTGTTTACACTCTGGAAGCCACATTTTTAGCTTGAGCATGTTGAAACTTTGTCAGAATGTTTGTCTTAGTTATATCTAGGCCAAGTTTGAAACTGGGTCATGTCTAGGTCAAATTTAAGGAATATCTTAGGTGAGCGTTCCAGGGCCATCATGGCTCTCTTGTTGTTGTTATTAGTCTTTCTGCAACACATTCACTTACAGACATATCAGCAGGAGTGATTTTTTTCTTTTAATTAGTTAGAAAATGGCAGAATAAGTAATGGGATAAGTGTCTATTCATAAGATATTGCCTTCTTAGATATTCATGTAATTGTATAACAAGACAATATTGACCTTTTCCTGATCTTTGTGTAAAATTATATTATCTCTTTCTCACCCTCAGACGCATTTTGACACAAAATCAGTAGACAACATTTGAAAACATTGCGGCCAAAGGTGAAATTGTTCATGATGTTTACAACTTTATTTAACAATCTAGCTATTTTTCAGGTTTTTGTCACTATGTTTTCAAAGTCGTCTGCTGCAGATTTGTTGTATGTGGGAAAGGGTCAAATTATGACCAATTAAGTATATTTTCATAAATCATATCACATATTTGCATCACAATGATAATTCTTAAATTCGGAAAAGAACACATTTGTAGGGAAATATAGGTGGGGAGCATGCAAGGGCTGCCCAATTAACACACCTCAACTCTGAGTCATAATAATTAACAATTCTGTTCAAAGGTCAGGATCGGGTCAATATTGTTAACCCTATCTCTAATACAGAAGCATTTTGATGCCTCTTCAGCAGATGACTTTCAAAAACATGGTGGCAAAAGAAGAAATTGGTCATAATAAGCAATTTCTTCTTTTGCCATGACGTTTTCTACTCTATTCAATAATTATACTTTCATTCATAGTGATTTTACATATTTTTGTCCTGATGTTTTCAAAGTTGTCTGCTGCAGTTTGTATTTGGAAAAGGATTAAGTTATATATCTGATAAACGTTAACCCTTTTCCATCATATAGACAATTTCTGACATCAGCAGACAACTTTTTGAAAACATAGTGACAAAAGAAGAAATTGCACAAAACGTGCAATTTCTCCTTTTGCCAAAATGTTTTCCACTTTTAGTCATAGGTTATCCATTTAGTTATTTTGACAAAGTATGTTCAAAGTCGTCTGCTGCAGAATTGTCGTATGAGGGAAAGGGTTAATAATTATCTTTGTTTCCTTCCATGTAGATATCTTCACATGGATAACAATGGAGTAGCAGTTTCAGTTGCTACAATGGTAATGGAAAACAACACCACTGACTATGAATTTAATGAAACACAAGTAGATGGCCATGCTCGGGTCTTGTTTTACCACCCTATAGGGTCCACGGTAACCGTTGTTATACACAGGTTCATCGGTGACAGATCTGGACAGGTACATTTTAGAGCACACCAGCTGGCCTTTATAGAATATATAGAATCTGAGTCAAACGTGACGGAGGCCCCAGTAAGTTACATCATTGATGTCTTGGCAGAGGTAATATTCCCAACTGAAGTCCATATGCAAGGCACAAACACATCTTTAGCAGGCTTGATATCTGGTGTTCATCATTTCTATATAGAAGATGAGGCAATTGTAACTGTGTCAAGTACTGCCCAAACTTCTCAATTTGAAAATGAAACACATTTTGATCTTTCACAACCAGGTCATTTCCGACTCCCTACTATAAATGTACGCAAGGATGGTATTCTGGAATTCAGAAAAATCAGTTCCAATTTGACAATAGCAGCTGCATTCCTTGAGTTGAAGTATGAAGGTACTATTTTAATGAACCATGGTTATGTTGAAGCTGGAGATGTTGACATGGAAACAAATAGTGTGTTTAAACTTGAAGGTAGAGGTCATCCAACTCAGACAGGACCAGGAGCTGGTACCAATCTCAATGGTGGAAGTTACGGTGGAGTAGGAGGAGGAGCTAATGATAGCTTTCCCTATGGTTCTGTGTTTGACCCTGCTGCCCTTGGTAGTGGTGGAGGGGGTGTATCAGGAGGCAGTGGTGGAGGATTTGTCAGATTTGATGTTGGAAAGTGGATGCATATAGATGGTACCCTCGATGTGTATGGTGCTGATGCCAGTGGAAAAGGTGGTGGTGGGAGTGGGGGAACCATCTTTATAAATGCCTTCAACATATCTGGTTTAGGAACTCTGGATGCGTCAGGAGGAGATGGGAGTGGTAACGGCTATGGAGGAAGTGGAGGGAGAATTGCTGCGCACATCAGTAGTACCAATTTATTTGGTGGACGGTATCTGGCACATGGGGGCATCAGTGGTGACAATACAGCACAGAATGCTGGAGGACCAGGAACTATCTATAAATATGAATCCAATAGAGGTCCAACTTACAGAGAGCTGAAGTACAATCCAAGGCTTAATAAGACTATGATAGAGCCTGAACACAGAAAACTGACTGTTGAGAATGGAGACCTGAAAACATCTAACCCAGCTTTAATCCTGGATGGAAAGAGCTTGTATTATGAACTGGAAGAAGTGCAGGTTGAAGGATACAGTTACGTTCACTTTTACCACCCAGACATTACACAGATTGTTAAAATCATTATCCATGAACTCACAGGGAACAGAAAAGGCATGGTAAGAGTTCAAAAACACCAACAGTTACAGATAAACTTTGTAGAAGCATCCCATACTTACTTGGAAACACCATGTGGCTTCCACATTGATGTTGATGGTGAAGTCATATTACCACAAACAGTTGTCATGGTTACAGAAAAGACAATTCTTGGTGGTGGATTAGTTGGAGTTGAACAGTTGATCATAGAAAGAAGTGCAGAACTTCTATTGCACGAAAAAGCAAAAACAGCTAAAGCAACAAACTTCAAACTTGGTATAATGCAAACATTGTCATCAGTCCCTGGATCAATTGTTGTTCCTGATCTATCTGTGAATAATCTAGGTCTGTTTACCATAAGGCTTGACCCACTTAACACTAAAGTCAACTCGGCAATATTACACATAAGGAAAGGCGGAAAGATAGCAAGTAATACAAAACAGGTCACAATGGACGTAAGCAAGCTGGAATTAGAAGCAGGAGGTACACTAGACGGATCAGGTTATGGAAACCCAGCAAACCAAGGTTCTGGAGCAGGAACTGTTTCAAGTCTTGATGCTGGTGGTGGAGGATTTGCTGGAACAGGTAGATTTCATTATTCTGCCATAAATACATTCCCTGGTTTAATAGTTTTGGAGTTGTATTCATTTTAATGCAGTGTCTATAACACTTTCTCTCATACGAAAAATCTGCAGCAGACGTCTTTGAACATATTTTGTCAAAACATAGAAAATCTCTATAATTAAATGGATAACCTATCACTAAAAGTGGAAAACATTGTGGCAAAAGGAGAAATTGCACATCTTGTGCAATTTCTCCTTTTGTCACTATGTTTTCAAAAAGCCGTCTGCTGCAGAGGTGTCAGAACGAGTCTATATGAGGGAAACGGATAACACTGTTGAAAATGGTAACATTGCTTATTTTGAGAAGTGTCTCAAATTGTCTAATATGCTGTCCGATATCTTCTGCTACAGAGAAATCTATAGTCATCAATATCGAGGAAATGTAATCACTGATATATTGACCTTTTACAGATTCAAAATTTTGTTTTATTATATTCTCATCATACAAATTTTCATATTTAGGCAGTGAAATATTAAATCAAATTCCTCTGTACCTAGACTATAGGGTGCTACCTGACTCTAAATTTACTGCATCATATACTATTTATATTATTTATCTGGCATATTTGGTTGCTACGAAGTAGCATTTGCATTTCATAAACCTAATTCAATTTTGTTTTCATTATATTATTGTAGGTGGAACCAGTTACCACAATGCAGCTGGAGGTATAGCCTATGGAAGTACTAACTGTAATGATATAGAGTATGGTAGTGGTGGAGGGGGGAACCAGGGTGGTGCAGGGGGGAGCTATATTGAAATCAATGCAGGCACCGTAAGTTAAAACCATTATCATGCTATATTTTGTTTATCCCACTGACTTCAAACAAGATTGAGTACTCTTTGCTAAATATTATTTAATGAGGAGCTTACAATATAGACTAAGATCAGATTTCCCAAATATGTTTTCAGATCTTGGCATCTATTATTTGCAAATCTTGTTTGATTGATTGGGGTTTAACGCCATTTTTAACATTTTCTCAGTCATATCATGGCGGCCAGTTCACCTACTCATGTGCTTCCTGGTTTTCTCACTCCAGTTCTCCACACAACAATCTTCCCAAGCAACTGGCTGCTTTTCAACATAGACTTAGCCCATTTGTGAAAGACAAATGACGCATGTCACATTGACTTTTGTCAAACATTGGAAAGAAGGTTGGCCGAGTCGGGGTTGTGAGTTGCAATGAATGTACAAAACCTTGCCAAATATTAACGATAATGTTCTCTTGTCCAATTGTTCACTCTTCTCTTTTCGCCATCATTGTTAATATCAAGGCAAAAATATGGAAAGTCCCATGAACAAAAGTATGATTATTGAATAGAGTTGAAAACATTGTAAACAATTTCTCCTTTTGACACCATGTTTGTCATCTCTGCCATACGTTCACTAAACAATGATATTTAATATATTACAGTATACACATATCCATGGTGACATTAGAGTGGATGGTGAAGCAGGAGCCCATGGAGTCAGTGGAGGAGGGAGTGGAGGTCAAATTGTTATCAGAACGGCATCCCTATATGGGCATGGAACGGTGCAGAGTCATGGAGGGATGGGTAATAAGCGATTGATCAATGGAAATACCTACTTTTCACCCTTTTATGGAAAACTTTAAAATTAGACCAATCCTCAAGTTTTTTCAATAATTTTTCAGTTATATAACTAGAACGAAATCAAAAATCAATTACCAAATATTATGGGATGATTAACCAATACTAGTTTAGGAAATGTGCTTTTTCCAAATCCCTCTTAGCAAAATATATAACTCTTTGAAATGTATAATAAAATAAGTATTTGAAATGTAGTATAACTCTTTGAAATGTAGTATTATATCATTCTTTACATAGTTGGAAATAATGTGTGAAAAGGAGATGCTTTTTGTAAAATTTGATTCTAATGATGTTTTTCCTTTTTCCAGAATGTAATCTTGTCTTCTGTTACAGAGGCGTCAAATAACGTCTGTATCAGGTAATAAGTTACACTTTATCATTAACAGGCAACGGAGGAGGATCCGGCGGTCGAGTATGTGTCTTCCTGACAGAGGACTTCACATTCCATGGGGACCTCACAGCCATTGGAGGAAACGCTGGTGATTTAAAGAGCATTGGGTCACCAGGTACAGTGTTTGTACAGTCTAACATCGGTCAGGATGTGGTAACACATGTATGGGTGGATCATGCTAACAGACTCAAGGACTGTGACAACCATCGTGTAATGATAGATGTTACATCACTGACTAACTTCCATCCAATGGGACAAGCCTGTGTTGGTTTAACAAAGGTAATGTTAATATCTTATTTATCCCCTCTCCACATACAATAAATCTGCAGCAGGCTGCTTTGGAGACATTGAGGGAAAAGTGTGGAAAAATCTCCATAAATGAAAGTATAATTATCCAATAGTTTTTTAATGGTTAAAAGGTTATTTATTGACAATTTCTATGTTTTCACAATAAGTCCTGCTGAATATGTGTTTCATTGACAAATTGGAAATTATTTATTTTGTTATATTAAGTGTGCTACAAAGATTTATAAAAAAATATACCTGAAAAGATTGGGATGGAATTCCCATTTCAAAGGTTCAATGTTATATTTATTTTTGTTGGTGAGCCATGCTTCACAAAAACCAACCATAGGATATTTCAAACAGATCCTGATCATGTTGCATGGATGCACAGACAGACCTTTATCTAAACAAGTAAACAATACACTGTAGTTGGTTTTTATAGGTCTCTGCTCAAATTAAACTTATTTAACCTAAAGGATCTGACAGTTGATCACATTGGTGGAGATGGTACTGGTACTGTAGTTGTTCCAGAAGGCCGGGAGATTAGACTTGCACAAGCATTCCTGAGGACCCACATACAGTCATCTTTGTCCATATTTGGAAAGGCTTTCTTCCCACCTACAACCTATACAGAACAGCAGACCGACATAAGGAAAGAAATCCACGGTGTCGAGCACTGGTATACAAGAGGAGGAACAGATTTGGGACCGGATGGTCAAAGTCACTGCTCCGTTATTGACCAGAGAATTGGACAGTACTACTTTACAACTTTTACGGTCCTCAGTGATGGGAAGTTTGTGTTAAGTGATGAAGACTATGATAGTGATGCAGGACTAAGGATATTTACAGATATGTTTCACATGGAGGGCAGAGCTAAAGGATCTGTATCAAAATCGGCTTTCATCATGGGTGGCGTATTTGAACTCGAGAAACAGTCAGTGTTTGATGGTACAGGGTTGGGTTATGGTAGCGATGTGGGTCCAGGTAAAGGATGTTCAAGTGGGTGTGGGACAGGTGGAAGTCATGGGGGTAAAGGGGGAAACTGTCGACACTGCTCATCTTCAAGAAGTTGCTCTTTCAGTACATATGATGATACTGTCCTACCAAGTCTTGCTGGTAGTGGGGGAGGAAAATGTTCTCACAACAATAAAGGAGGTGGGGGAGGTTCAGCCATACAACTTGTGCATATACTCTCTATTATTGAAGGTCAGTTTACTTTTAAAGGCGCGGACACTGCTGGTGCTGGAGGTGGAGCGGGCGGTTCTGTATGGGTGGAGAGTGAGGTCATAGCTGGCTGGGGAAGTATCAGTGTTACGGGTGGATCAAGTGGATCGCATGGGTGCTGTGGTTTAAATTGTGGATCTGACCTCCACCATGGTGGTGGGGGTGGGGGCGGTAGAATAAGGTCCTATGGTAGGGATTATAACAGCAAGGTTTTACAGCACCTTAGGTATACTAAGGGTGGTACTGGATACCAAGCTGGTAATGGAGGCACAGAATATTCATCTAGATCCAATCAGTGCAGTGGACATGGAACATGGAACAGCACAGCTCAATTATGTATCTGTACACATGGCCATGTGGGAGATGACTGTCAATACTTTTGTTCTGATAACATAACATGCAATGGTCAAGGACACTGTACACAATATGGACTCTGTCAGTGTGATGACAGTTATGTGGGGCTATTCTGTGAAGCATCCTGTGACACTAATACAACATGTAATGGTCAGGGTGAATGTTCAACATGTGGAACATGTGTCTGTGATGCTTGTCATTCAGGCCCTCACTGCTCATTGGAATGCAATGGAGCTGGCACATGTATAGCAGGTCAATGTGAATGTGACAGCTGTCATCTCGGACAGAAATGTGAATCAGAATGTAACAGCCATGGGAAATGTGATCCTGCTACAACATCATGCAAGTGTGAAGACAATTGGAATGGAGATAAGTGTACCGCAAGAGGATGTCCTGGGACTGTGGATGCCTGTAACAACCACGGTGTGTGTAATACAGGGACAGGGCAGTGCTACTGTGATGTCGGCTGGAAAGGTCTGTTCACAGTTTACTTGATAAGATATATAGAGTTTCCTGAAATAAAAATAAAATCATGCAAAGAATTGGAAGTATAATTGTGATGTTGTGTAAATTACATTGTAGGAAATATTGCAATTGCTCAATTTGAGTAATTTCACCTTTCCAACAATGTTTTTAAAAGTTGTATGCTGAATAAGTGTAAAAAGTTTTTGTTGTAAGGAAAAGAATTAACACTTTGAGCCAGGTCATAGAAAAATAAACCCTGGTACTAGAGAAGATCCATATCAGCATGTGCTTCAAAGTCTTCCCTGTTCAACCATTTAAGTATTCAAATAGTCAAATCTATTTTAGGATCACCTGTATAAAGAAGCCAATATTTCTATTCAAGGTTGCATTTGATTACAATTTAACTGCTATTTATGAGGCACTTCTCTCATGTCCTTGACTGAATGCTTGAGGCATATTTGTTTCTACAATCATTATAATGCTAAAATTTAGAAACATTTATCTTCATTCACTAGATGGTCAACATGTATTGTAATTTAATAAACGGTTGTCCACTGTAAGGGTATCAAGGTATATATCAGAACAAAGTTTTACATAATATGTTTTTCTGTTATTGTGATGCAAAGTATTGGTGATTTTTTATTGACTAGAAATACATGTAGCAAGGTCAAGATTTACGGATTATACTGTTTCATTTGGAAATATGCTCTGCAAACTGTTCATTCAAACATAGATGTTGAATTGGCTGTATACATATTTGTCAAAATTACTACTGACCTCCAATAAACCCAAAGTATAACTTCCACAAACCAATTAAACAATGTTAATGGTAATCAATGAAAATCATCTTTCTTTTAGGTAAAGATTGTGGAGAGGAAGATTGCCCAGGTGATCCTAACTGTAGTGGGCGTGGCAAATGTGACACACAGTTCAACCCCCCACAGTGCCGAGGCTGTCAATTAGGATGGATGGGTCCTGCCTGTAATGATATCTGTCTCCATGGTACTCCAACTGAAGACTTTTCAGAATGTAACTGTTCCTCCACATGTTACCATGGTGTTGGGTGTAATATTGAATGTTCAGGGAACGGAGTGTGTGATCCACAAGGTTCTGGGGAGTGTTACTGTGCACCACTGTCAGGCTGGGATGGGACATGGTGTGAAATACCAGGTATTAAAGACACAATGATATTGACAAAAAGCTTTACTGAATGTAAAATGGGAAATATTTTTAATTAAATCCTCAATATTTTATTATTATTAATAAGAATATATTATATTATTTCCTAAGATGGTCATACTAATTCACTAAGACAGTAACCCTTTCATACATACATGGTTTTTTTTATTGCATCTGCAGCAGACATTTGAAAACGGTATGGAAAAGGAGATTATGAGCAATTTCTTCTTTTGCTACTCAAATTTTAATCAACTTGGCCTAACTTTCAATTATAGACATTTTCAATATTGATCTCAAAGTCGGCTGCGTCAGTTGCATGTGTAATAGTGTTAAAGTTTTACTATGGAAAATAACATGCATCTTTTGGTAATAATTATTCTGATATTATATGTTATTGCATCAATATGGAAAAATATTATATTGTGTTGGGCAAGTTCCTTTGGCCGAGTTGCCTGAAGTTGCTAGGGTAGAACCCAAAGGAACGAGTCCACATGAGGATGATACTGTTACCCGAGGCGAAGCCGAGGTTAACAGTATTTACCCGAATGTTGACAATATGTACTGTCACACTGGAAGCCATGCAATATTTTATTTATTATACCGAACAAAATATAAGCTAATTCCATTTTTTCTGTACCCTTATTTTGAGTTGAACATGGGTACTTCAATATAACACCGCATATGAACAGTATAATGTTACATGGCATGCGCGTCTAAACGATGACGTTATTGTTTGAAATGACATCATACACATGCATGCCATGTAACAGTATACTGTTAATCAGTCAAAAACGTACTGTTAGCATGAGACAGTAAGAAATTGCCCATGATGAGTTTATGAGAATTGAATGTTACAAAGTCACATGAGGTATTATAACAATAATTACAGTTTGTCCTAAAACTTGATTCAAAAGAGTATAGCTCAACTTATAACTTTGTTGTATAATTTCAGGGTGTCCAAGAAATTACATCACAAATGTCGAGTGTAGTTCAAGAGGTAACTGCGATTCAGAAAAACATGAGTGTGAATGTGATGCAGGATGGACAGGAGCTGCTTGTCAGATCGCTGATTGTCCCGGGGAACCAAACTGCTTTGGTCGGGGAACCTGTAATGAAACAACCAATCCACCCGTGTGTAAATCTTGTAAGGTAGGCTGGATGGGCCCTGCGTGTAATGACCCATGTGTGCATGGAGTACAGATACCGATGGACAGTGGTTATTGTACATGTGACGAAGGTTGGGCTGGTGACGGATGTAATTCGGAATGTTCCGATCACGGTCGTATCAACAAAACTACGAAACTCTGTGACTGCACCTACGAAACTGGTTGGAAGGGACGTCTATGTGATATGCCAGGTTGTCCAGGGTTGTATGGCCTTGACTGTAGTGGCAGAGGTGGGTTAAACCAAAAACCTTGTATAATATTTCATGAGTCATCTGCTTTAAAGTTATCTGATGATGAAATTGTAAAGTCTAGTATAATGGAATATTGAGTTAAACCCTTTCCCTCATACAACAATTCTCCAGCAGACGACTTTGAACATATTTTGTCAAAAAATGGAAAATCTCTATAATTGAATTAATAATCTATGACATAAAGTGGAAAACATTGTTGCAACAGGAGAAATTGCTTGTTTTGAGCATTTTTAGATCACCTGGAGCCGAAGGCTCTAGGTGAGCTATTCTGATCACTCAATGTCCGTCGTTAACTTTTAG
>JAUELF010253627.1:0-11733 GCA_031471495.1 Clinocardium nuttallii
CGCTTTCTCCCAAGAATCCAAGGTTAATTTTGTTATGAGGTTATAACAAAAATATCTCAGCCAATCACAGACAAGCAATAGTGGTGAATACAAACGAAACTTAAATATAAGCTGATGTACAATGAACAAATTTGGTTGAAGGTAATGACCACGAAGATCGTTTTTATTTGAAACGTGACTTGTAGATAATATGTGAATGATACCACTTGATCATTTACTGAGCTACGCCAAGCCACGTAGGGTATTGTTACATATGAGATCCATGAAGACTCGTCAGCATCACCCGCACTGTCTCGTTAGAGCCTTCACTGGCCGTCGACGAGTTATGATGTGCTGACTGCAACCTTAGAACCCACCGCACTGTCTCGTTAGAGCCTTCACTGGCCGTCTACGTGTTATGATGTGCTGAATGCGACTTTTGATAAAAAAAAACCATAAAACCAAACCGCTTCTTCACCCAATGTATCGTTATATAAGACCATTACGGTGGGTCAAAACGACCCCATAATTTCCGAAACACTGCCCAAGTATGTATCCAGCTGAATTTTGGTAATGAATCTAAGGATATTCTTCCAAATAAACCTTACACATGTGCGTAGGTATGCATTCCTCTCATCGATTCGCGGTATGTGGGTGAAAATATTGGCAGTTATTAGTCAACTTTTCACCCCTGTCGAAAAGCATGATTATCACAATAAACACGTAATTCCGGCTGTATCTGGTTTCCAGAAAGGTACGTCTAACTGCCCCACTAACCTAGTCTATATTGTGGAGAAGCTGATACAGATTACTTACGTATGTGAACCAGTCCATGGGATAATGTACTGGTTGGCGTTAGTTAAAGGTGTAGTTTAAAGACTCATCAAGATCTACACCGTGCAAAGCTCTGTTTAAGCGTCTGATGAGATTGACGAGACGTACAGGCTGATCTAAACCTGTTGATAAATGTGAACCTGTGTACAGATAAAGTATGTGCTACAGAAGTCTTACGGACAATTACCTTTCCATCAGTGCATGCACTTCATGCAAGGTTAGTTTCATATTGATGTCAAAGGTGTATGCAAATGCAAGCTCAGCGAAATAATGCACATCGATAACTGTTATCTGTTATCTGTATTCGAATACAGCGTTTACGCGCGCTGCTGCTGTCTTGTTTCCCAGATATGTATTCATCATTTGTTCTTCTTTTTTTTTCGAGATAAATACACACATAAATGTGTAAGTGAATTTCGAAGTTGTCGTAAATGAATTGAACATATACCCGACAATCACTCGAACACGTCAGTAACTCGAAGTAATTTATGGACCCCGTTCGAGATATCGCGAGTTAGCTGTATGTATTCGTACGAAGTGAAATTAGCGTAATTCGCTTCCATACACTGTCATAATAGCACGTCACATTTACCAAAAGGTTGGATGCACTTGTTGTTCAACAAGAGCGTTCGAGAGAACGCGTGAATGGTCTGCCAATAACACTTAAAGCTTTTCCCAATTACAGACGCTATCTGTCGCGTCTGCTTAAGACTAGCTTGAACACAAACTGAGCAACTTCTTCTTTTGCCACAATGGTTCCAACTCAATTAAATAATTACACTTTTGTTTATAGAGATTTTCCATATCTTCATCTTGATGTGCAAGGTCGCCTGCTGCAGATTTCTTGTACATGTACGTTAAACATAATAAGTAAATTGGTGCCGGACAGACGACGTGATCGATAATTGTCACCATGAGTGTCACCATGACGTCACGGATCATCATATTGAATTAGAATATAAGACACGCGGCATGCCAACGAGACAAGCATTGCGTTCAGTGTATTGTTACGTTAGCTTTTACTTGCTCAGTAACCAATCAAATACCGTTTACTGTAACATAGCTGATATCTGACTGATTGACTTGTCCCCGTTAGCTAGATAACGTTAACCTTCACCGAACGTAATGCATGTTTTCAATGACCATAATGTCGCATATATTTTAAGACATATAACGTTTTTATCCTTGACCTTAAAGACACTATGTACAATCCAAAAAATAGCTTATTACATGCACCTCGGGAATTTACCAGTAATTTCTGGCTTCAATTAACCTTTTGACTGCAGTTACCTATTTTGTGAAGCTATGCCATCAGTTTAGAGTCAGAACAGCCAATGCATCGGCAATGTTTGATCAGGCTATATACTTTTGGCTGCTTAACGCAACATGTATATATTTTCATCTTTATATTCCTATAATTAGCAAAGGACATTTCAACATGCAAAGCTGGACTTGTGCTCTTTTTTTTTTAAATATTCAGCTAATAAGGTGTTAAGTATGATTCTATAGCGTTTGGGCGGGAACAACAGTTTGCGCGTCCGTACAACAACAACGCAATTACATTACCAGGTTTCAAACGTATTGAAAACCTGATTTAAACAATCTAAATATACACGGTTTTTTTTTAAGACAGCAATGTTTTATTGACATTTTCAATGACATTTGTTTAAGCAATGGATAACAATATAGATATAACATGCCTGTAATGTTTCACATAAACTGGCAAAGCATTCAGTACACAAGTTCATCATCACTTTCGATTACAAAACTTGACCACGCCGCAGACTTTACCGTCAGGAATAAGAGTCAAATAAAATATAACCTTATCCCAGTTCGGCCTATGCCAGATATATAATTAACTATTTCATAAAGTCGACTGTTTCATGTTGAAAATTGGATCACTCAATTTATCGTCCAACAGGAAATGTGGTATAATTTAATGCTTAAGTGGCAAATAATGCAGATTTCAGGTGAGACAGCTCGTTTCAAGTTGTCTCACCTGAATCTGCATTGTTTGCAAAAGCCTTTAATTGCCTCTGGCAGCGAAAGGTTTAAGCCGTTCATCTACAATCCAATTATTTTATTTATTTATTTCGAATAATTATTATAATTAAAGTAAAGTATAATTCTTTATCTCTCAAGTATATGGAAACAATTAATGATATACAAAATCGCCGAAACTTCGAACAGCGTTTTATAAAACCAGCTCTTATACATGTTGATTGACAATATTATCTTATTTATTTTCAGACAGACAGACGAACATAAGGTGTATCCCCCCTCCCCCTCCCCCGATGAGACCAGTAGAGTACTTAAAACTATATACTAATAATTGTCTTGCGTTGAATACCCCGTAAATTAAAACTTGAAGTGTTTAACACCTTTCTGAAAGACGTGAACTGATATACATACATGTAACAGTTTGATAGGAGTTCTATATTGAATTTCTTACACATAGACACACTATAAATATTTTTTTCTTAATTATTATGCATAATGCCGTCGATAAAACGTATAGCAACTTTGTCATTTTAATTAACCATATACTAGTTTAAATCTTATTTCAGTCCTACATGACATAAAACAAGATGTGCGTATCCAGGTATGCGCCATTTGAAAATGAATTGCAATTTCAATTAAAAACAAGATCAGCCGCGTAGCCAGGCATACTCCCATACTAACGGGAGTACTTCGAATTCCAAAAATGAACAATTGAAATATCCTAAAAATTAGGCTACAGGGGGGCTTTGTCACACTGACCTCCCCATATATTATGTGGAAGTACTTGGCATTTGACCTTAGCTACGCATCTGAAGACCAACATATTTGTCTCATTTGATCGCTTCTCAGTTATCAGAACTGTGTTAAGACTCATTCATATATATGTGAGAAATTGTCTATAGATTATGATAAAGTTGGTAGGAATTCAGAGGGATAAATTGTAGTGGACACTTTATATAAACATTTCATTTCGCGAGATGAAACGTTAAGAGACACTTACTTTGAGATGAAACGTTGAGAGACACTTACTTTGAAATCATCTCAGATAATGCTGATCAATAATATATTTCTGGCAAAAAATGAAATCAAGTTCATTTTTTGAAACGCCGAACATATTTTGAAAAACAGGATTCATATTCTCTTTTTGATCATTTCCAGTTTAACCTTGATATTTTTCAAGGTCATCTTTATCAGGGATATGGTAACATGTTTTACTTTGTTTGGCATTAAACTAATACGAGCCAATGCATACTTAATACATTGGATGGGCAAACGTGACATGTTTATCAAGACAAAAACATTAAATCACAACATTATACAAGTTAAACTATCAATTGTTAATGCAGATAAGTGATATCAGTATAATAGTTTTACATTTTCAATTTTGAACATTTAAGACTATTTCCTAGTCTAATCGACAGTTCCCATCTTTACGTTACTAGTCCTTTATTAAAGCAGTGAAGCCGTAGAAACATACCTCTTTTTATAACAATTGTTTCGTTTAAAGTTAACCCTTTCCCGCATACAGACGCTTTCTGACATCTCTGCAGCAGACGACCTTTAAAATCATACATGACAAAAGGACTAATAGTTAAACATTCACTTAAAGAGATTTTCCATATGCTTGTTTAGAAGTTTTGAAAGTCGAATGCTGCAGTATATCTGTATGTGAGAAAGGACTAAATCTCGTCAAAGGGACGTACAATACGGACGTACAATACGGACGTAAAAGGTATTTCCTTGTCCTTCGCATACCAGCGGTCATATTTGACCCGTCCCTTGAGAAAACCAACATTTTAGTCTCGGCGGAAAGTATCGACTCGGATCAGCCAAAGCATGCATCGCAGGCTTACCCGGACAGACACGTTTCGCCTCCTGTGGATTTTCTGTTTCAGGAATCATTACTCTATACCTATATCTCATATAAACAGAATGTATCGGCCCGAAACAGTCTGCGCAGATTGTGCAGGCTGATCTGAATCGATACATTACGCAGATGCCATAATGTTGGTTTTCTCGCGGGACGGTTCATTTGCCTTATTTAGCGTTATGTAAATTTGACCATTGGTATGCCTGGGTTAAACATTAACCTATCATAAATCAGCCCGTCAGTGCAAATAGGTACATATTTCCATTTCTGCACAATGTGCGTACAAATAACACTGTCCAGCTGTTGAACTGTCCCGTCTTATAAAAACCTACAAACGTTAGCCAGAATCGTATCTTGTTAATATTGTAGATCTAGCTTACACTGTTCACAAAAATACCTTTACTTTTCCCCAAACCTTTTCTCTCGCCGATCGCAGGAGGAGATCAATGATAAAACATGATTATAATAACAATTGCGACCGGTCCTTACGATGGCCCCCTGAAATCAAGTGTTACTTAGAGTTTGATAAGCAGAGTTCTGTACTAGGCTTGGTTCTCTTGAGGCAAATAATCAGAACATCTCAAAAGGCGCCTCAAATGAAAAGAGGACCATCAAAACATGACCCCGGTCGAATTGCGCCCACCTGGGAGCAGATCGATCTGGACACCATACTCCCCATGGCCTGCAAATGAAACTAGTATTCGTGTTGAAAGATCGGGGACATGCTGCCACACAAAGCACATCCTTCATATGTTTCGTAACCCCTTCACACATGCAACAAGTATGAGGCATACGACCTTGAAAATGTATATTATGGACTATCTCTAGAATTGTAGGTATAATTTCTGAAAAAAGTTGAAATCATTGTAGCAAAAGTATAAATTGCTCGTTTTGAGCATTTTTTCCTTTAGTTACAATGTTTTAAAAGTAGGCTGGTGCAGAGGCGTCAGAAAGCGTCTATATGTGGTTTAATAAATTCCTAATTGACCAACGTTATTGCGACTATCGTTTTCGATATTCTACCATTAGGCATATAAGTCTGTGGGACTAATTAGCCGATTGGTTGAAGGCCAAATACGCTATGTCGACGGTTGAGAGTGAGAAAGCTAGGAAACACGCTTTAGGTGAACTTGCAGCCGTGGTATAACTGTTAAAACGTCGTTACTGACGTTTAACTCCAATTCCTTTCATTGAAGATTATTTTAAATTAAACTACAGTTTCTAATTGGCGTATTAAACTATTAAACTTTGTGAATCAAGAAACATAATAGGAAAAGTTTTTAACTTGAATGGTGGTTACCAAAAACATTTTAAGTATGAAGTTATATCTTTGAAAAAGTAATTATGTATACTAACGTCAGTGGACCATACGTGCTTTAAACAACATTATATAAATATATTGCCATTCTTAAATATTAACGAACAATAAAGATGAAAGACACTAAAGTAAAAACACAGTTTGCCATGTTAAGCACATATCAACACTGTCATAATGGAATGAATTAACTCTAGAACATATGGATAGTTCAACACAGTGTCCCCCTTATATCACAGTGAAAGGCTATGTTATACCACCACCTATCACATATACAAAGGTCATCCTCTCGGTCAAGCATTATCGCCACTAATTGTTACCTTGACCCGTTTCACCTTCTTCAACAAAGTTTGCTTTTTAAGACGAGCGATCACGACAAGTAAACGTGGATCACAGATGATCTTTCATCCAAACGTGAATTATATTCACAAATAAAGTCGCTTGTATAAACACATCGATCGCAGCCTACATCTTCTGTCATTATGACACGAAATTGCATTGAACGTTTTTAATGATTTTTTTTTTTTACAAAAGAAGACCTTTTGTTCTCACTCTATGATTGTTTTCTACGTCAAGGCCCGTTCGTGTATTGAGAATACCGCCAGTACCCTTGGCCGTTTCGTCGATCTTGTTGTTGTCTAAAACAGCACAGCTATTGCGAAGTCGACGATTTGTATCGACTGTATCACCATAAGGTTTAAACACTATTCAGCTACACGGTGATGCACCAAAAAGCAGTTTGTTATCACAATATAAACTGTTGTAAGCTTCTAGTTGGACAGTTACCTTCCTTCTCTCAAGCACACCCGCACCGTTCAACAATCATTTTATGCATATATGTGTACAACACAGTGTGATTATGATCGAAGTACAGCATTGCCAGCGGATACATTTTTGCCGGGGTGCAGCAAGGACTTGTCCCGTCCGCAGTTTGCTGAATGAGATAAGCTTGCGGACTACTGTCTATTTGTCTATGACGACATTCTCCCGAACAATAATTCGCTTTATATCCGGTAGGGGCGATAACCCAGTCCCACCCAAACGAGACGAAGTCTACACGTAACGGGTACCGACAACACGTCTCAATCCGGTGGTGCTCGGAACAAATATTGGGAAAAGATCGTTTGTCCCTGTTGTTCTTGTCCCTGTGTTCTACCGTCGTCATCTCAAGCATCGGGATCTGAAGAATAAAATAAAAACAAGTTGTGGTTATTAAAGACAAATGCCACCGGGCAGCTTTAAATTTGCAACGATGCTATTGTTCAAAGTGCTTGACATGTTAAAAAGAAGTTCAAAGGAAAATGTAATTAGTTTTAGTGCAACTTGAAGTTATATATATGTCAAACGTTACTGGTTAAAGTTAAACTTTATGAGAATATTCGCATCGGAAAAAACTTATGGCTGACGTTAGAATTAATGAGAATATATGCATCGAGAAAATTATTATGGCAGATGTACGGGAATATCTGCATCGAAACAAACGTTATGACTGATGTTAACATAAGTGAGTTATTAGTTTCTAGCCCCATGATTGAAATAAGTGACTTCACAGTCAAACCTAACAATTAAAACACATATGATTATAGTCATAAACTGTCAGACTTGTCTTAAACAGCCACACAGGGGAAGTTTTTGACTGCTGAAGACAGGTTGCTGCTAAATGCAATTGCAATGTTCAGTCAAACCTGTGCTAAAGACCACCTTTGTATAGTAAGTCCCTGCCTATAGCAACCACACTTTCTCATGACGCAGCATTTAAAGACCACCTGTGGACAAAGACCAGATTCTCTTCCTCTGGGTGGTTTTTAAATATAGGTTGGACAGTACTTCTAAGTGATACACATGGCTGGTTGACTTCTTAAATGCAGTCGGCTGCTTAATAAAAATGACCGCTAACACAAGTTTGACCTTTTAACTATGCTCGGATTGAGGTTTTAAAAAAAACCAATTGTAATGTCGAAATATTGCAGCATTCAAATACATTGTTTAATTTCCGTTTCGCCAAAAATATAATTATCAATCATCAAGACCACGTAAAACGAAACCCGTTCTTCGGTGGTTTTGAAAGTAACAATAACTACTAATATTATGCCAGTTATAATATAAAGTACAACCTTACATAACGGTAGAAATATGGACGAAACAATTTAAATATTCAGAATGAAATTATGAGTAATTTATCATTATCCTACAAAGTTTTCCAAAGAGGTCACTTTCAGAGTGCCGTCCCACGAGACAACCAACATTGTGGTCCCTGCGTAAAGTATCGAACCGGATCAGCCTTAGTTTGCCGCGCAGGCTAACCCGGACAGACACGTTTCGCCTCCTATTGATTTTCAGTTCCAGAAAATCGTTACCCTATTTCGCAGGCTGATATGGGTTGATACATTACGCGTCCATACCGTTGAGTTTCTCGTAAAACGACTCATATGTGTGTTTCTTTAAACAAAAAAAGCCTTTGTAGAGGGACGCCGTTGAGGAACAGTGCATTTGTTTGCGTTGGATATATGCTGTTCTCGAGAAGGTGTTGTAGTTTACTTATAAACTTGGGCTTTGTTCAAACAATATCCCATGCTTGTGCTGCTATGACGACAAAGCAACCAGTTAAAGACCATACTCAAATAGCGAAGGTATGTGTATTATTTTAACAGTCAGATATTTTATCTCAAATAAGGGTAAAATCTTTACACTAGACTAGGCAGAAATTTGAAGCAACTACAGAAGACGCCTTCTGGAATTACTACGGACAAAATTGAACTGCCCCCAAAATTTAAAACAATGTTTTGACCTTAATATCAATATTACACATATACAATGCCGTGTGTTAATTGTTTTATTCGGGTGTTTTGACCTTAATATAAATATTACACATA
Organism: Clinocardium nuttallii; assembly: GCA_031471495.1. NCBI lineage: Eukaryota > Metazoa > Mollusca > Bivalvia > Cardiida > Cardiidae > Clinocardium > Clinocardium nuttallii. Next base: position 8,873 of record JAUELF010253627.1, read on the forward strand.
TACAATGCCGTGTGTTAATTGTTTTATTCGGGTGTTTTGACCTTAATATCAATATTACACATATACAATGCCGTGTGTTAATTGTTTTATTCGGGTGTTCCGAAGTGGGTGTTTCTCAGATGCACATACAACAGTGAAATATTTAAATCTTTCCCACACAGAAATCTCAGCAGACATCTTTAAAAATGTATAGGTTACAATTTCGACAATCTCTATAAATAAAAGTTTGATTGGTGAAAAGAGGAGTTAAAATCACTTTGCCAAAAGTAGAAAGTCCTCAATATGAGCGATCACTTCTTTGATTACAAAGTTTTCAAAAGCCGTATCTAAAAACGTCTGCAGTGGAAACGGGTTAATGCCACAAGGTCACTTCTATAGAGAAAAGTTTGATTGCTAACTGCAGTTAAAATCACTGTGACAAAAGAAGAAATTCCTCGTTATGAGCGATTTATTCTTTTATTGCGGAGGCCGTTTGTTGCAGATGCACCTTAACATTTCACTGTCGAATTACTCCGTGTTGAAAATTGGACCACTCCATAGTTCGTCCAACCGGAAAAAAACAAATGTCTAAGTGGCGAAACATGCATATTTCAGAAAAGACAGCTCACATGAGTCTGCATTGTTTGCAGAAGCCCTTAGATGCCTTTAACAGCGAAATGATTAAAACGTCTGCGAGTGGGAATGGTTTAATGTCGCAAAGAAACTTACATGGCTTTCGTCTGCATCTACTCCAGGATACTCTACGAGGCTATTACCCTCAGCGTCTAAAGCTTGAATAATTATTCCTCTGTTTGAATGGGGGTTATTAACCCAATGGTGAACGACTCTGGATAGTTTGAATTCCTGCCAGCCGTATGTCGTCGTTTTCATGTATTCCATGGGTCCTTTCTTTATGTTGTGGGGCTTAGCTTTGGGATGGATTACGTAAAGATATATTTCGATCACCTTGGTCTTCGTTTTTTGTTTAGGTGGTTGAAGATAAAACCAGAGCGTGGCTGTCTGCACACGCCGGGATCGGACTGATTCCGGGATGTCGAAGTAGGCGGCGCCGGATAGGTGGAGATTAAAATGATCTGGAACTGAAAATAGAAATAAATGAATTCGGTAAATTACATATAAAGAGACAACAATGTCATGAACCTTTTTTTCAACGGTTGCGCTCATTTCGTATTTTTAATTATCTATTCGAATCCTTGATGGCCAAGGTGTTTCAATTGTGGAAGACGAATGTGACGGCCGTCGCATTGACTTTCTTAAAACGTCGGAAATAATGTTAGCAAAGCTTAAGTTCGAACCCACAAGCTCTTGGTTTGACAGCCAACGTCCCTATCGACTGACTTATCTGGGCTCGGGTTAAAACTTGTTATTTTATTTTACATTGCGAAACAAGCTTTCTGCTTATATCAATCTCGCTCGTTGTCTGCTTCCTGGAGACTAGTACTCGCGCCGTTCGTGTAGAAAAGTGCAGAAACCGCTCATCTTGGGATTCGCACCCACTGACGTATTTTTGAAAAAAAAGTGTACAATGGCGGTATTTTTTCCTTATACCGATTGGTTAACTGCTATAGAAGATGTTTTCGAGACACAGTGTTTGCGATATTTGCAATAAAACACATTTTGGTGGTTTTGCGTGTAGGATTGTACCACAGTTTTAGAAGTCAGCGGCATTACTGCGCATTATCAATCTACTTAAAAGATGTGCATAGGTTAAAACACTTGTTTATATATTTATTTTTATAATACGTTTCCAATTTCGTTCATTTCCCGAGTGTCTTGTAACGGTAACGGTTCTTGCATCTCCGGCGTATTGCTGTTAAGTGAAACTATATCAATAAAGTGGACTCGCGAGAACTTTAAGTCGTAAGGGATCTAAAAATTAGTTTCGTTTCACAATGGAAAACCAACATTATTGCATCTGCGTAATGTATCGACCAGACCAGCCTGCGCTGTCCGCGCAGACTGACCCGGGCCGACACATTCCGTCTCCGAGGGATAGAGGTATAGAGAAATGATTCCTGCAACAGAAAATCCACAAGAGGTGAAAAGTGTATACCCAGGTAGGCCTGCGCGGCATGTTAAGGCTGATCAGGGTCGATACTTACGCAGGGGCCACACTGTTGGTTTTCTCGCGAGACGGCTCATTTGTAATAAATGCCAACTATGAACGGGAAGCCAGCGATAAATCGTATCAAGAAAAAAGCACAGCAGCGGTTCTGATTGCTCGTATTAGAAAATGATAATGGTTCGATATATTAGAATGTTCAAATGTTTTGACCTGAAATAATAATTGTGGGGTCGTTAAGGTATGTAAAGGAAATAATTATGCTTGTACGATGACATCATTATGAATGGGAGACATTGGTCAGTTATCTCCCTTTAATACTCTCTAAATCTGACTAGGTCCTATCATTTGGTTTCCTTTGTTTTTATCATTGGTTTCTTTGCACTGGATAGTGCACTTATAATTGCATTTTCTTGGTCAACTGTTATGAGATTGATAAGTAATTCCACATTTGTTTTCTTCAAACACTGCTATGTAAATATTCTCTTTTGAATCATCACTTTAATTAACACATTTGTGATTTATATGTACAGAGTAATTGCAATATCTCATTGCGAAATAGCGATAAAGCCAAAGGATTCCAACTAATAGGACCTATTAACTATTTGGTTTTCCTTGGTCTTTATCTGACAAGGGAGATAATATAATTATCACTAATGTCCCTTAAGGTCAAATTACGCTAATTCATCCGCAAGTCCCTTTGATCTACACTACTGTAGTTCCTAAAACAAACTTTATTTGCCTTGAAATAGTTGTACCTCTGTCCAAGACTGCATTGGATATGTGACAATGGGTGTAA
>JAUELF010253638.1:0-11732 GCA_031471495.1 Clinocardium nuttallii
AACATGTATATGTCCGGATATGGTTTAACATGTATATGTCCGGATATGGTTTAACATGTATATGTCCGGATATGGTTTAACATGTATATGTCCGGATATGGTTCAACATGTATATGTCCGGATATGGTTTAACATGTATATGTCCGGATATGGTTTAACATGTATATGTCCGGATATGCTTCAACATGTATATGTCCGGATATGCTTTAACACTGAAAACATCTTGATAAATATATGGACAAATATCTATAAATGAAATGAGTTGAAAAAATTGTGGCAAAAGTAGAAATTACTCAATTTCTCCTTTTCTCGCTAAGTTTTTAAAAGTCGTCTGCTAGAGATGCGTCGAAATGCGTCTACATATGGGAAAGGGTTAAGGTCTGTCGTTAGTTGCATAATTAATGACTATAAACACTATAAAGTTGTTACCTTAAGGATTAATCCTTTACCTGACACGGATCACGAACCCATACTGCTGCAGCTTTAATCCTTTACCTGACACGGATCACGAACCCATACTGCTGCAGCTTTGCTATCGAAAACATTATTTCCCCACAATATTGTTGGAATAGAAGAATTTAAATGTTCTAAGAAAAAAGTAAGAAAATTCTACTTTTCACACTTATTAAGATATGTGCATGAGGTCGTGTGCTCGATGCTCGACCGGGTCATACCAAAAGACTTGTAAAAAAAATGTAATCATGGCTGCCCTCTTTGGCGCTGAGGTTTGCGGCTTTAGCATTACGACTGACTGGCTGCAGTCAGGATAAATGGATCAGTAGTTCTGGTAACTTATCCAGGAAACATCGTAATATGGCTGAAACAGTGTTAAAAGCCGCGTAAAACACCTACAATCAATATATCTTTATGTTACTTCATATTATACTTTCCCCGTGACGTTTTCAAAGCAGACGACTCTGAAAAGATCATATAAGTATCGTGTTATATACAAACTTAACCCTTTCCCACATACAACAAATCTACTGCAGACGATTTTTAAAACCTTTGTGTTTATATGTCTCTGGAAAGTTAGCACAGTACGTATATGCGCTCAAGCTATACTGGTTATTCTTGTATTAACCCTTTCCCTCATACAACAATTATGCAGCAAACGACTTTGAACATATTTTGTCAAAACATAGAAAATCTATATAATTGAACGGATAACCTATGACTAAAAGTGGAAAACATTGTGGCAAAAGGAGAAATTGCACCGTTTTGTGCAATTTCTTCTGTTGTCGCTATGTTTTCAAAAAGCCATCTGCTGCAGAGGCGTCAGAAAGCGTCTTTATGAGGGAAAATGTTAACTTAAACATAGACACATAAGTAACAGTGCAACACTATATGTATTATTCAAATTTTACATGTTGTCATGCTTTTCTCTTATGTAAAAAAGTAACAAATATGCATGTCTACTATTAACCGTCAACATAGTGTCAATTTTAGCGACAACATGTATTAGTTATATGCCTAAACAAGAAGGCCATGGTGGTATTTGGTCGCTAACCTCAATATACCAATGTACGCTTCGTAAGGAAGAACTACCCCATACCCCTTTTGTGGCGATTGGGTTGACAACTGCCACAATGCTAACAGAGACATCAACAACGAAACAATTTATATAGTCAGTTTTGAACAGCCCGTTGACTGTTTATGTCCTACGGCAAACCAATTAACTCACTTCCGTTAAACCGCCAAATATATAGTGCCATCAGTGATGCAGAGACACGATTAATAATAATCATGTCATGTCGAGTTGTTTTCAGAATTGTCTGCTGCAGATGTTTTCGAAGTGACATAAAGAATGATATCCGTTTATTATAAAGGAACATTCACCACAAAGAAAACAAAAGTAGAGTTACACACTGACCGTTGAAATAACATTTACGTAAAGCAATTTCACCTTTCGCTAGCCCTTTCATAATTCATTATGATTTAACTTTAACCAACAAACAACAAATCTGAAGCAGACGACTTTGAAAAAACAAAGGTAAACAATATGGAAATTCTATATAAATGAAAGTATAATTATCGAACAGAGTTGAAAACATTGCGACAAGAGGAGGAATTGCTCACTACGAGCAATTTCTCCTTTTGCCACGATGTTTTTAGAAGTCGTTTGCTGCTGATTCGTCAAAATGTGTCTTTATTTAGGAAATGGTTTTAACACTGTGAACATATTAAAAACAAGAACAATCTTCAAAAAAGATAAACGGCGATCAATATGAGAAAACACTAGGAAATGGAACATGCGCATAGTATTTGACTTGAATATCAGAAAGGTTATATTAATTATTAGTATTTTTCCATGAATTGTATAATTTGCGCAATAATGTTGTATATCTAAGAATTCGACAGCTCCTTGAATTGGTAATGCATTACAATCGTGAACCAGTTGGAACATTGTTCGATAAAATATATAGAATCGTTAATCGAGTGTAGCTTGCCGAGATTATGTCACATGACTGGAGATTACGCGAGGCTCCCAAGAGGAGTATAAGTTGCAATTGGCAATAAAGGACTGAACACTTATCATGTTTGTTTTGGGTTTTTTTAAATATTTTGCTCTTAAATATTTTATTTCGTACGTTTTCACTGGTTTTTTTCACTGAAATTTATTTCTAATTTAAGGAAAACGTTTCATTTCTTTTATTTCTTCGACATTATGCATTAAATACAACATTTGATTGGTCTACAATCTAGATCACTTGTTTAACATCTAGGTCAAAACTCAGGTTAGACGTCGATCGCCGAAAAATCCACATGGCGAATTCGACTTATTGTCACATATACAACATTCAGTCTGGTGAACGCATACTATAATTTCGAAGCAATTCAAAACACAGTATTGAGTGACGTATTTGGCCGTATTCTCAATTACTTGACCTAAATGAAGATATCAATTATAGGGAGCGTTGAACAGTTTGTGGAAAAAGGAAAACACTGCCATCGGTGAGAACATTCACCTTTTGTCACAATTGTTTCAAATGCCGTCCGCACTATATGCGTTTACCCTTTTCTTCAATAGACGCTTTCTGACGCCTCTACAGCCGACGGTTTTTTGAAAACATGGCGACATAAGGAGATATTGTTCAAAACGAGCAATTTCTCCGTTTGTCCCCACGTTTTCAACCCTTTCATTTAATGTACTTTCATGTAAATGGAGTTTCTAATTTGTTTTCGGGTATGTTTTTCAAAGTCGTCTGCTGCAGATTTGTTGTATGTGGGAAAGGGTAAAAATGCGTTTGCAAACTATAAGTGACTTTTACAAAATTTGAAAGTTATTGATCTATAATCGAGTAAGAGAGAGCAAATTAGTTATATAAAGAAGGATAGCCTTTATAAAGGTTAATACAAAAGAACATTTAGTTTAACACCTTTCTTACCTATTTCTCCTTTTGCCACAATGTTTTCAACTTGTTTTCAGGATGTTTTCCTTCATTTCTAGAGAAATTCCGTATTTTGAATAGATGTTTTCAAAGTCGTCTGCTGCAGATTTGTTGCATGTGGGAAAGGGTTAACCCGTTCCAATATACAACAAATCAGCAGCAGACGAATTTTAAAATATCTAGGCATATTATGGAAACATCTCTATAGGGGAAAGTTTGAAAAAAAGTTGAAAACCTTGTTGCAAAAGGAGTAATTTCTCTTTATAAACAATTCCTCCTTTTGCAACAAGGTTTTCAAAACGGTCGTCTGCTGCAGAGGCGACATATGGCGTCTGTATTTGGTAAAGGGTTACATTAATTTACGTAAATCATCGAACCTTTCGCCATCTTTTACATCATTAAAAAATATATATGGAATGTTTTTAAATACAGTAAAAAACAAAACAAATGGTAAAGCTTTTCCCCTAGTAAATCGAGAAAGAACAACTGGTCTAAACACAAACGTTAATCTCAGATATCAAACCATACTTTCAACAACTGCACACTTCTATAAATCTGTATTGGACAACCGATGAAAAAAGAGTTCATGAATAATTCTCTATTCATAACAATTGGATAGAGAAAGAAAGTCTCTGTATAACGACTTTGTTTGATTACTTAATCTGCTTTTTATTTACAGCCTATCTTTACATCGGCGCACTAGATTCGATATTTTATTGCCACCGGACGCACAGGCATAATTCAAAATGGTGGACGAGGAGTCACGTGATCAGAAATCACCAATGAAATTGATCCGATTGGATTCCACACCGGATTACATTCCCACGTTGACGTCATCGGAAGTTGGGCGGCACACGAACACCCAGTCTCCGCAACCGAACGCCAGTCCATCGCTTAAACAATGGGGACGAATTAAAAATGTGAAACAGATAAGGCATGAACTGAATGAACGAGACTCATCGGATGATGGCGAAAGCACTGTAGAAGAAAATACTAAAAAACATATGACGATTACTGACTTTCAACACGCTGCTAAACTCGTTATACAATCTAGGAAAGTGCTTAAAAAGTCCAGATTGCGAAGTGGGAAAGTTGCTCGTTTGATTAAGAGGAATAGTTGTTCGTTTTTGATTAAAGAATCTGATTCAAGTATGTTTGGTGATTATAATATAGTGGAGTTACATCACAAGCTTAGGCGACAACGCCAACTTAAATTGGCTATAGTACAGAAAAGGTTTTTGGAACAACTTCCATCATTGGCGGAGAAATCCGTCAAAGAAAATTTGCAAAGGAGATTAGATGTTTTAGAAAACATTAAGAATTCTGGACTTTTGAAAATCAAAACTAGCCCTGTAGATAGGCGGCCACACAGTGATCTACCACCTGCCAGAATGAGGAATCTACGTCGTTCTATCGACAACACGAATTGCCCAATGTTCACAGACTATGAACCGAAGGGTCTACAAATATATAAAGACGATTACCATGGGTCTATTGATGACAACCAGATAACGTTGTCGGATGTTGAACGGGAGATAGCTATATTGAAGAGCAGGAATAAAATTGAAACGGAGTTGAACTTGCCAGAAAATAGGGGTAAGAGGTTAGAAGCTCTGCGCATAAATGTTGACCAGTTAAACGTGAAATACCAGACCTACTTGCGTGGACAGAGAGGCGATTCTGACAGAAATGACATGGATACTTTAGTCGAGGATACAACCTACTACGCACCGTCTAGATTCACCCAAAGAGGGATGGTCAGTATTTTTTTTATTATTATAGGAACCACGGCAAGCGAGATAAAAATCATTGCAACCAGAAACGATCTGTATAGGCCTGTGTCATTAATCAGTCAGAAACTAATCTTCCTTGTTCGAATCTCGGGTACCAAAACTATTTAGAAAAGGCTAGAACCTGAGCCAATAATTCGTATTTTTATTATTTTCAAATGATTAAAAAAGAAAAAAAAGAGGTTTATTATGTTTTGATTCAAGAAGCGTTAAACCGTTTACCACATGCATACGCAATTTGACTGTTGCCACAATGAGCTCAATTCTGTTCAATGAATAAACTGAATGATTTATGGAATTTTCCATATGTTTAGTTTCTTGTTTCAAAGTCGCCTTGTGAATACTTGTTGTATGCGGGAAAGGGTTTAATTCACAAGTACAAACGTAATTGGTTATACCTTGTCATCATTTAACCCATATACAACATTTTTGCAACAGATGACTTTGAAAATATATAGACAAAAATAAAAAATAAATCTTTAAATGCTACGATATTTTTTTTAAAAGAGTTGAAAACATTGTGCCAAAAGGGAAAATTGCTCGTTTTGAGCAATTCTCCCTTTTGGCACAAGGTTTTTAAAGGTCGTCTGCTGCAGAGGCGTTATAAAGCGTCTATATGTGGGAAAGGGTTAACGCGTACAGTTTCTGACCATCCTTTATCTAGATAACCATTTTCGCAACCACACAAAGTTCTGTAAAATTGAATGGGAGCAGACCGCTACCACATATAGACGCCTGCGGCAGACGACTTTAGGAAAACATTGTGACAAAAGAAAACATTGCTCATAATGAGCAATTTCTCTTTTTGCCACAATCTGTTCAACTCTTCTCGACAATTATACATTCCGTTATAGAGAACTTTTATATTTCGCTTAAATGTATTCGAAGACAGATTTGTTGTCCACTCATAGTTAAGACTCTTGAAACATTATTTTTCTTAAAACATTTTCCAACATTCAACACATCTGCAGCAGATATCTTTGAAAACATCAAGGCAAACGAATCTTTGTAAATGACAGTATTATAAGTGAATAAAGTTTTTTTTAAATAATGATGAAAAAGGATCTATTTCACCATTTGCCACAATGTTTCAAAAGATGTCTGCTGCAGATTCGTAAAACTATATCTATTTTCAGGGAAAGGGTTAACAGTAGTAGCTGTAACCAATTATGTAGCAGAGGATAATTTTTCAAAACTATGGCAAAAATCTCCATATGATGAACTTTTAATTTTAGGCTGAAGGAGAAGATAGTGCGGAAACCAGAAAAAGCACAATATAAGAAATTTCCACAATGTTTACACACGTTCTTAATGGTCGTCATATACAGCAGTCGTCTGCATGTGGGTCGGGGTTAAATGTTTAAATTATACTTACAAGCTAACCTTAGTTCGATTTGGTCTAGTTAGTAATTGTATGGCCGTCCCTTTTTAAAGCCTTATACTGAGAATGCAAGCATTCAACTTTACCACTGTTTATGTACAAATGAGCCGTTCATCTATAGCGAGAAAACTAAAGATGTGGTCTCTGCGTAAACTTTCGAACCGGATCAGCCTAAGCATGTCGCGCAGGCTTACCCGGATAGACACCTTTCGCCTCTTGTTGATTTTCTGTTTCAGAAATAATTACTCTATAACTCTATGCCCCTGAGGCGGAATGTGTCGGCCCGGACCAGTCTGCGCGGATAGCACAGACTGATCTTGTCGAAAATTACGCAGATGCCATAATGTTGGTTTTCTCACGTCTCAAATGCATTTATTTTTCAGGCCTTGGTCTTCTTCAGAAAATACGCAAGAATAGTTCAGATTGTAACCAAGTGGATTAGTATGATCATGAAGTAAGTTTGAAAATTATATTAACCGTTTGTATGATCATGATGTTTGAAAATTAAGTCAACCGTTTGTATAATCATGATGTTTGAAAATTAAGTCAACCGTTTGTATAATCATGATGTTTGAAAATTAAGTCAACCTTTCGCATTATAATGCAATACGTTTGAAATTCAAGTCAACCGTTTGCATTATCATGAAGAAAAGTTTAAATTCAAGTTAACCGTTTTCATTATCATAAAGGAATTTGAAATTCAAGTCAACCGTTTGCATTATCATAAAGGAATTTGAAATTCAAGTTAACCGTTTTCATTATCATAAAGGAATTTGAAATTCAAGTCAACCGTTTGCATTATCATGAAGTAAGTTTGATATTCAAGTCAACCGTTTGAATTACCATGAAGTAAGTTTGATATTCAAGTCAACCGTTTGCATTATCATGAAGTAAGTTTGATATTCAAGTCAACCGTTTGCATTATCATGAAGTAAGTTTGAAATTCAAGTCAACCGTTTGAATTATCATGCAGGAAGTTTGAAATTCAAGTCACCAATTTGCATTTTATTGAACTAAGTCAATATTTTGCATTATCATGGTGAAAGTTTGAAATTCAAGTCAACCGTTTTCATTATCACGTTTTCATCATATTTTGCATTGTTTTGTTTGACATATGAAACGAATAATTATGTTAAAAATACTTTACACATGAAATGGATGGAAGACGAAAGTACAGACACACTATTTATGTCAATGTATTCGTTGTCAAAGGCATGCACATAACCCCTTTTTCAAACTGTACATGTATTCAATTACAAAGGTATTTTAATTTTGATATACAATGTATCTATAAAGTGTACATGTACCTTGGATAAGCGCGACCCAAAGTCAACAACAAAATTGTTATTGAATGGCGTATTCATATTATGTTTGTACGTTCAATTGGGATAGTGAACTAAATAAACACTGACTACCGTATTGCCTTTTATATGAGCCGTTCCTCGAGAAAACCAACAGTATAGACTCTGCGTATTGGATCGTCCCAGGTCAGGCTTACCCGGGGCGACACATTCCGTCTCAGGGGGATAGAGGTATATAGTAATGATTCCTGAAACAGAAAATCCACAGGAGGCGAAAAGTGTCTGTGTCGGTTAGCCTGCGCGGCATGCAGAGTCCACAATGTTGTTTTTATCACGGAACGGCTCATATAGATTGATAGAAGTATTATGAAATTAATTTCACTGCGAAATAATTGTTTACCTTTCATAAGTTAGCGAACGATTATCGAATATTCCACAAAGGTAGTGTAAATAATTCCGCGGAGCCAGAAATGGTGGATCTAACGCCTCTTTCATTCAGACAGTGAAAGGTCACGTGGTAATCCAGTGCATCCAAACAGCTTTGCCGAAGGTTTCACATTTCGCCTAACTGTTAAACCCTTTTTTAGGACATCTTATATTTAATGTTCAGACATGCAGTGCGAACTACCTGTGGGTATACCGTGTATGACTTTACCAAGCAGGGATTCAATGGGGGTCCTTTTTTCATACCACTATTTTGTTTGCCCCTATAAGGTTCAAGGCTCCATGAGTACTGAATTGTTTCTGTAACAATTTAACCCTGTCCCTCACATATACAGTTACGGGTCAATAGCAAACCACTTTTGAAAGTATTGTGGAAAAGGATCTATTGGTCATAATAGCATATTCTTCTTTTCTCGCCGAGCCAATGTAGACTTGTCGTTCACGACGCGGGCGCTGTCAATCCAGGGGTACGACCTTAGTTTTAAATAGCTTAAGTATTAAATACTGTATAAGTATGATTTTACACATGTATGCATATTGTAACGTACATTTGATTAAGGGGGATGCACCTTAAAACTAAAACAAAAAGTGTATTGTATATTGTGTATGTTGGGCCGGAGGCCTTTATTACGTTGAATACTTATATTGAATATTGGTTGTAAGTTCGAACCCAAGTTTGACCCACATTTGTTCCGACGTTTGACAAAGGTCGATGCGACACGTTTCATTCGACTTTCCTTAACCATTTTCTTCATATAGACGCATTCTGACGCCTCTGCAGCAGACGGCTTTTTGAAAACATAAACGTGCAATTTCTCCTTTTGCCACAATGTTTCCACTTTTATTTATAGGTTATCATTTCAATTTTAGAGATTTTTCACTTTTTGACAAAATATGTTCAAAGTCGTTTGCTGCAGAATTGTCGTATGAGGGAAAGGGTTTAATGGGCGTACTTTATATGTAAAAAAGCAGTCAGTTTAGAAGTCACAACAAAGGGTTCCGTTGAGTAATAATATAACTATAGGTGGGAACAGCTCATTATACTCCTTATTAACAGTATGACTGAGAAAGTCATGGCCAATGCGATAGAGGATCATACCTTGTTATTACACTATTTAGTAATTAGCAGTATGACTTTGAGAAAGTCATGGCCAATGCGATAGAGGATCATACTTTGTTATTACACTATTTAGTAATTAGCAGTATGACTTTGAGAAAGACATGGCCAATGCGATAGAGGATCATACTTTGTTATTACACTATTTAGTAATTAGCAGTATGACTGAGAAAGACATGGCCAATGCGATAGAGGATCATACTTTGTGATGACATTATTTACTAATTAGCAGTATGACTGAGAAAGACATGGCCAATGCGATAGAGGATCATACTTTGTGATGACATTATTTACTAATCAGCAGCATGACTTTGAGAAAGACATGGCCAATGCGATAGAGGATCATACTTTGTGATGGCAATATTTAGTAATTAGCAGTATGACTTTGAGAAATAGCTCAAGTCCTTTGTGGACATCGCCAATGCGATAGAGGATCCGACTTTGTTATGGCAATATTTAGTAATTAGAAGTATGACTTTGAGAAATAGCTCAAGTCCTTTGTGGACATCGCCAATGCGATAGAGGATCAGACTTTGTTATGGCAATATTTAGTAATTAGCAGTATGACCTTGAGAAAGAGCTCAAGTCCTTTGTGGACATTGTCAATGAGAAAGGGGATCATATTCTTTAATGACAATATGTTTTACTATTTGTAGCAAACAGTATGACTTTGAGAAAGAGCTCAAGTGCTTTGTGGACATTGTCAATGAGATAGAGGATCAGACTTTGTGATTGCAATGTGTATTTACTATTTGCAGCAAACAGTATGACTTTGAGAAAGAGCTCAAGTCTTTTGTGGACATTGCCAATGGGATAGATGATCAGACTTGGTAATGTCAATTCGTATTTATTAACTGTAGCAAACAGTATGTCTTTGAGAAAGACCTCAAGCCCTATGTATACATTGCCAATGGGATAGAGGATTATTCTTTGTAATTGCAATATTTATTTACTATTTGTAGCAAACAGTATGACTTTGAGAAAGAGCTCAAGTCGTTTGTGGACATTGCCAATGAGATAGAGGATCAGACGATATCGTCCTCCATGCGTGAAGTCGGTCTCACGTTCGATAAGAAATTCTTCAAAGCCAATAAAGAGGTACGTATTTCAGAGCCAAAGTTAATGGGTGCGATTTGCATGCTCTAACATCCTTATTTGACATTCTGAACTCTATGTTATGGTACTCAAGAGAATCGTGTCAATGGGTAGATTGAGTACCGACATCATATGGTTTGGTTAAATAATAAGAGATAATAGCCGTCCAGCGAGAAAACCAACATTATGGCATATGCGTAATGTATCGACCAGATCAGCATGCGCTGTCCGCACAGACTGATCCGGGCCGACACATTCCGTCTCAGGGGGATAGAGGTATAGACTAATGATTCATGAAACAGAAAATCCACAGGAGGTGAAATGTGAATGTCCTGGTTAGCCTGCGCGGCATGCTTAGACGGACCAGGGTCGACACTTTACGAAGAGTCCACACTGTTGGTTTTCTCGCGAGACGGCTCAATTATTATATTGTGGGGGAAAAAGAGCTTTGTACTCCTCCTTATCTGGACCTCTGCATCGTTCATTAATTTTCTTCCATTTCCTTGTTGTTGTTTGGTTGTTCTAATCACTTCCCACGTACAACAAACACACTGCAACAGACGACTTTGAAAAGATATCGACGAATTTGTGGAAAATCGATGCAAGATAATGTTTAATCATTAAAAGAGTTGAAGTCAGACATTTTCGACGTAACGATCGAACTACAGCAGAGAGAACCGCTTCTCAACAATTTTAATTTCACTATGTTGTACGTTATTTTCGCTCATGACATAAATTGTCTCTGTTGTATCTATGTTAATTATTTTTTTGGTCATTGGGAGCAACTATCCCCCAAAAAAGCATAATGGGGGCTAAAAATAAATGTATCTGAACCTAAGATATGTTGATACATTTTGTTATTTTTAGGCCTTCGTTTTTCTTATCATAAGTTGTCATCGCAGAGGTCCAGCTAAGGAGGAATATCCAGATCTTTTCTCACAATTTCTCTCTTATTATTAAAGCAAACCCTATGTTGTAGGTACTTAAAATAATTGTCTCACTTAGACGATTCTTTTGAGTACCCACAACATAAGGTTAGAAGATTTTATAAGGATTTTAGAACATGAAAAACGCTCCTTATCTAGAGTCCTGTCATCGAGATAATTATTATTATCATCATCATCATCATCATCATCATCATCATCATCATCATCATCATCATCATTATCATCATCATCATCATCATCATCATCATCATCATCATCATCATCATCA
>JAUELF010253649.1:0-11731 GCA_031471495.1 Clinocardium nuttallii
ATCATTCAATGTCACTGTTATCGTACCTGTATTCACTTTGTCTTATTGAATACATATCATTCAATGTCACTGTTATCATACCTGTATTCACTTTATCTTGATGGATATATATCATTATAATGTCACTGTTATCATACCTGTATTCACTTTATCTTGGTAGATACATATCATTTCAATGTCACTGTTATCATACCTGTATTCACTTTATCTTGGTGGATACATATCATTATAATGTCACTGTTATCATACCTGTATTCACATTATCTTGGTAGATACATATCATTATAATGTCACTGTTGTCATACCTGTATTCACTTTATCTTGGTGGATACATATTATTCAATGTCACAGTTATCATACCTGTATTCACTTTATCTTGGTAGATACATATCATTATAATGTCACTGTTATCGTACTTCATCTTGGTGGATACATATCATTTCAATGTCACTGTTATCATACCTGTATTCACTTTGTCTTGACGAATACATATCATTTCAATGTTACTGTTATCATACCTGTATTCACTTTGTCTTGATGAATACATATCATTTCAATGTCACTGTTATTTTGGAGTGTTTTTGGCCAAATGCACCTAACATCTTTTTTGGTGGCTCTATTGTTTATGTTCATTTATGAGTATACATTTAATCTGTAGCCATGAAATTTGATCCGATGTACATTAATTTGTTATACCCGTTTAATAATGCATTATTCTGATGGTGGTATGCTATACCGGGCATATCACTGATTCACAGGTTACAACTGTTACATACTGTGTTGATATTAGGCCATACAATAGTATATCAGGCTTGCTGTTAATGCATAGTTAAATATTCATATAACAGTACTTACCCAAACAACAAGACAGCTGCCACATGATGACAAAGATTTATATTTTGCCATTTGACAGCAAGAAGACTCGCCAGTGTCATCTTATTCCAGGGAGATCTGAATAATAATAAAATAGTTTTCTAATGGGAGACATCGGTCAGTTATCTCCCTTTAATACTCTCTAAATCTAGCTTGGTCCTAACATTCGGTTTCCTCTGTTTTTATCATTGTTTTCTTTGCACTGGATGGTGCACTTATAATTGCATTTTCTTGGCCAACTGTTATGCGATTGATTAGTTATTCCACATTTGTGTTCTTTAAACACTGCTGCATGTATGTACATTTTCTCATCACTTTAATTAACACATTTATGATTAAAGTGTACAGAGTAATTGCAATATCTCATTGCGAAATAGCGATGAAGACAAAGGATTCCAACTAAAAGGACCTACCAACTATTTGGTCTTCCTTGGTCTTGTTCTGACAAGGGAGATAATATAATTATCACTAATGTCCCTCATTGTCCATGTCACTCGTAGTACAGTATCAAACTCGATATCGTTACTGCAACACGATATTCCCTATTTATACCGTAGTTTCATGGATTTTGAGAAGTATGAATGTTTAATGTCATTTAATTGCTCCCTAATTGATATAACGGTTTGGCCAAATAAATACATAAATACTCGTTGTGTCTGTAATTGGTGTTTTACGCCGTTTTCAATATTAGTTCAGGTATATCACAGCGCTTATTCATGATCCCTGGGTAAACAAACAAACCAGTACTAGGCCATGTAATGTGCTTTGCCCAAGGGCACTCAACCATGACCGCCACGGGGAATATAAATATTCGCTCTCTATAGTTGATTGATTGATGGGGTTTAACGCCGTTTTTGAGAATTTCTCAGTCATATCACGGCGGCCAGTTCACCTACTCGTGTGTTTCCTGGTTTTCTCACACTAGTACTCTACAAGCAACTGGCTGCTTTTCCACATAGACTTAGCCCATTTCTGGAAGACGATTGACTTTTGTGAAACGTCGGAAAGAAAGTTGGCCGAGCCAGGATTCGAGCTAACAACCCCTGGATAAACAGCCCGCGTCGTTACCGACTCAGCTACCGGGACTCTGCCGCTCTGTATATATGTTAAATATTGTTCTTTTGTGGCATAGAAATAGCCAACTTGACGGCATTTTATATGTCATGTATTGCTCCCATTTTAACAATATGTAATGACATTATAACGTGTGCCTCGGTGGTGTAGAGGTAGAGCGTCCGCCTGGGTGTGGGAGGGATCGATCCCCGGTCGGGTCATACCAAATACTATAGAAATGGTAGTAATTGCTGCCCTCCTTGGCGCTCAGGGCTGCGGGGTTAGACTTACGATTGACTGGCTGGTGTCAGGATCAATGGACAAGTAGTACTAAAAACTTACCCATGAAACGCCGTAATATAACTAAAACATTGTTGAAAACGGCGTTAAACACCAACCAATCAGCGTTTAAATTCTAGAAAACATTGGATGCATCACGGGAAATGTCTATATAACCTCTAGATGAACCGTGGATATTATGGTGAGGCAGTACATATGCACTAGCAGAGCTCTCTAGATATTGGTCATGTTTCATGTTGTAAAATCAACACTCAATCCCTATGCTATGAGGTCTAAATGTGATCATTCTTTTGAGTATCCACATCATAAGGTTTTGTTGAGTTACAAGAGAATATTGTCGAGAAATGACCAGTTAACGTCCCCTTTATCGACACGCCCCTTTTTAGTATTCACTGAAAACTGATGCATAAACTTTAAATGGCCGGACGTGGCTGGAATGAATAAATATGCGTTCTACAATACTCGCCATACTTAGAACTTTGCAGAGACTAAGTCAAATAAGTTTCACGAGAAAACCAACAGTATGGACTCTGCGTAAATGTATCGACCAAAATCAGCATGTGTAGTCCGCGCAGGCTAATCAGGATCGACACATTCCGTCTCAGGAGTAAAGAGGTATAGAGTAATGATTCCTGAAACGAAAAATCCACAGGTGGCGAAATTGTCTGTCCGGGTTAGCCTGCGCGGCAAGCTCATGCTGATCCGGGACGATGCTTTACGCAGGGTCCACAATGTTGGCTTTTCTCGCGGGACGGCTCGTATGTAGTGGCATCGTATTTTTTAAATACCGGAAAGGGTGTTACAGGCGCGTAACAGAATATATCAACGGTTCTTAACAGCAAATTATATTTAAATATAGTATCTAACCACAACCACACAATGGATTCTTTTCTAGGAAACAAATTATATTTGAAGGTATCTGTCTAAAATAAACTAAAATTGTGTAGAGAAAATACAGATTATCATTTGATTGCCTTTTTCTGGAGTTTTTTTGTTTTATCTGTTCACGATATAGTGTGGTGTTCCTACGCGATATCTGTCAATTTACATTTGTCATCCGAGCTGTGCTAAGGCGATTACGACGCTGCATCGTCTTTGTTGCGCTATTTTAATACACTTGACCCGCAACAGGCGAAAACCGGTATTGTTGGATTTCGCTTGTGGTGTTATTTTAATGCGCGTGGTTTTCATGGGCGAAATCGTCTGCTGCTGGTATTTTGTATGCAGGAAGGGATTAACACTTTCTCTTATACGACAATTCTGTAGCAGACGACTTTGAACATATTTTGTCAAAAATAAGAAAATCTCTAAAATTAAATAGATAACCTATGACTAAGAGTGGAAAACATTGCGGCTAAAGGAGAACTTGCACGTTTTGTGCAATTTCTTCTTTTGTCACTATGTTTTCAAAAAGCCGTCTGCTGCAGAGGCGTCAGAAAGCGTCTGTATGTGGGAGGGGATTAAGGTTTCCTTGGTGATTGTGCCAAAACACGGCGAATATAACCGTGTCGTTGCATCTACCTTATGGTGTGATTTTAATGCGCGTGGGTTTAAATTTTCCCCACATACAGACGCTTTATTTCGCCTTTGCAGCAGACGACTTTTGAAAACAATGTTACAAAAGGAGAAATGGCTCACGATGAGCAATTTCTCCTTTTGCAGTTATGTGTTCAATTTTATTCAATAATTAATCTTTTATTTAAGGGAGATTCCAAATTTTTGACTTTATGTTTTCAAAATCGTCTGCTGCAGATTTGTTGTTATAGTATTATACTATTTATACCTAAACCGGAAAGTGAATGTTTGAATGAAACAGCGCAGTTGCACAGTTTGTCTTGTTTGCATGGCATTTTACAACGCTTTCCACATATGTTTAGGTATATCACGGCATTTCCTGATTAAGTTACCATTACTTACTGGTCAATTTATCCTTAGACCAGCGACTCGGTCCTGAGCGCCAATTTGGGGGAAATCAGCCATCACTTCCATTTTTTTTAAAGTCTTCGTTATGAACCGACTCGGCGATTGAATCCAATTTCTCCGTTTGTCGCAATGCTTTCAAAAGTCGTCTGCTGAAAAGATGTTAGAAAGCGTGTATGTGTTGGGAAACCGGTTGTAAGAAGGCTCTCGGAAGATAATGGGATTAAAACGCGAACTTTATGGAACTTTTTTTTCATTTTAGGGTCCATTTGCTCTCGGTCGACTGGTGGCCGTTGTGTTGTCAACAAAATTTTCCGCGGCTTTTATGTTGGTGTGCAATATGGTAAGTATATTTTCGGTGTTTTCGGTGTTGCAAAGTTTTACTGCTTTTGTTTTGTTTCGAATACTGTTTTAAAGTCGATCTCTGTAGTTTCATCATGTGTTGTGTGTGTGATAGCATAATACTTCAGGTTCAAATTTAAGTCATCAAGAACAGATGAAAAAAAAGCAAAATCAATTTACATTTATTATAAATCACTTAAGTGTGTGAAGGTTGTTTAGTTCAATGTTCAAGCATTCAGGTATTTTTTTAAATTTTCATAAATAATTTCTAAGTAAAAAATAAAAAAGTAAATTTAAATGTTTTGCATCGCACACACATATGTTCTTTGCGTTGATTTCTTTTACCAGAGTGTTTTCTGTTTTGCAACATTGTTTTTTATATTACATTAAATATGCGTTTATTTTTGTAGTAGGCTACATGTGGATTGTGCATACCTATATATATGCTCGCAAGCAGCTGAGACGCCATTCGATACAGGCTACAGTTGAAACAATTCTGGCAAAAGGAAAACTTGCTAATACTGAACACTTTCTCCTTATCCACATAAGCTCTTTCACTGTCGAATTTCACAAAAGTTGTTACGAACTGTCTCACGTGAATCTGCGTTGCTTGCAAAAGCCTTTAACTGACTTTGGCAGAGAAAGGGTTAATCAGTTATAGAGAGTTTGCATATTTTAACCTCATTTGTATGATGAATAAGCTGCTTTGTAGCATTGGTGGTATGCAATGTTATGTTATGTACGATAGTTGCTAGGTTAAGATCACATTGTTTGATATTGGAGGGACTACTTTTTGTGGGGTAAATCGAATCACTGTAACAGCTATAGGCGATTTCTGAGAAGTACCTGTTAACTCTGATGGCAGTTGCTTAGGCAACCGCCCAAACTATCCCCTGACGTATGGGGTACAGAGAATTAACTGTAGATTACTTTATATTACAGAGTGGATGTGCGTTTGCGTTACTAGTTACGTTATTCTGGCAATCAAGTCATACGGTCATCTATTTCGGTACTGTTACACTCGGCCTCTTCCTGTCCAGTATGTCACCAACAGCAATGGCTCTGACAGAACAATTTATTAACGTTAATGGTAAGTATACATTTAATCAATCGATATAGGGAATACAAATGTGAAACAAGAAGGGTTTTCCGTAACGGATACCACTCAGTGTCTCGTTTGATGCTCTATATATATCTGTTTTTATTTTATGATGAGAAACAGCGACATTTATGAATTTTAAATTGCCATGTTTATACACTCGATATCAAAAACGACAATGCGGTTCATTTCATTAAATCTATTCACCATAGCAACGTCAGGCGATCCATCTTCTTAAAATAAAGTAACGCCGATTTTGCAATGCTACACCGTGTATAAACTCACACTTTTTTCCGTGTCTTTCTAGTTTTACTATCTTACTTGTTAACCCTTTCCCTTATACAACAATTCTGCAGCAAACGACTTTGAACATATTTTGTCTTCAAATGAAAAATCTCTTTAACTAAATGGATAACCTATGACTAAAAGTGAAAAACATTGTGGCAAAACGAGAAATAGCTCGTTTTGAGCAAAGTCGTCTTTTGTCACTATGTTTTCAAAAAGCCGTCTGCTACAGAGGCGTCAGAAAGCGTCTATGTGAAGGAAAGTGTTAATTGACAAGCTATGGGAAAGTTGTAAATAAGTGTACACCATTTGTTTGGTCCCAGTGTACTCAGCCTCGTTAAAAGCAGACTTATTCTTCACTGCAGGAGTAAACGCTCGTATAGATCTGATGACGTCATCTCAGATAAACCATTGCGTCAGCCAATCAAATTGTAGCCTACAAAATCGTTAGGTATCAACAGAGGAGATGACCCATATAAATAAACGAGATACAGAAGCAGTAATTGCGAGTGTTTTGAATGTATATAATATTTAAATGTATAGGATTAATTCGAGACGACCTTTTATGCGGGACCGTCAGATAATCCAGTATAGGTATAGTAAAGTACTGATCCGAGTTCAATGATAGTATAGTGATCGTAAAATGTCTGTCGCCGGAATTAGAGATTCAAGTCACGAAAGCTGGGCGTTTCCAGGTAAACGGACTAGAATGAATTATATTATTCTGGCATTACCCAACTTCTTATACATTCTTAGCAAAGATAGCATACACATAAGTCAGTGCGGGCGGAGTAATGGATAAACTCCCATAACTTTATCATAACGAAGGACATGAATCTCTACCAACCGTTATGGTTAAACCCGTATTCTATGCACAAATGTTCTCCCGTCCCGTTAATTTCATGGCTACATGACGTTCGAGTTACACTTCCGGTGCGCATGCGCATTTGTAGAATATCTCCTGTTTTTCATTGACTTTATAAATTCACGTTACACCGTAACTAATAGTGAAAATGGTCTCGTTGTCTTGTACGGGGAGTCAGTTTCGGCGTCCATAGGACTCTGGACTAAGATTAAACTGCAGCATGCACATGCAAAATATTGTTTTTAACACTTTCGCTGCAAAAGGCAATTGAAGTAGTTTGCAATCAAAGCAGATTCAGGTGGAACAGCTCTTAACGAGCTGTATTTCCTGTAATATGCATTGTTTGCCTCATAGCCATTAAATTTTACCAAATGTCCTGTTGGACGCAAAAGTGGAGTGGTCCAATTTTCAACATGGAAGAGTCGACTTTATGAAATCCGGCAGTGAAAGAGTTAATTCTGTGATGTGATGTCTGTATTTCAGCCCCTATAACATCGTGTATGGTCGTGTTTGCTGCCCTTGGTGAGACGATATGTCCCGTCGTTGTGGGCAATGTAAGTATTAATCATGCACAAAGGTGTATATTTCTTCTCTTCTGGAGGCCGGCAATGGTTCATTAACATATGCACATAGACATTTTAAAACATCGACGACTATGTACATAACGATTTCAAAACATCGCCAAATGTGTTCATAACATATCGGCTTATATGTACATATGCATTTCAAAGTATCGGCGCATATCTACATATACATTTCAACACATCGCCAAAAATGTAAATAGACATTTCAACACATTGCCATTTATGTACATATACATTTCAACACATTGCCATTTATATATATATACATTTCAACACATTGCCATTTATATATATATATATACATTTCAACATCGATGACCGCCAAATATGAAAATTAACATTTTAACACATCGCTAAATATGTACAAAGACATTCAGAGTACCGCCAAATATGTAAAAAGATATTTCAACACACCGCAGACTATGTACAAAAACGTTTCAACAAATGACCAAATATGTATATAGACATTTCAACACGTCGCCGCTTTCATAACAGCGCCAAATATGTACATATATACATTTCAAAATAGCGCCAAATATGTACATAGATTCAAATCATCACACATTTTTTTCCGTATATGTATTAAACTATGACATGAAAATACTACAGAATTTTGAAAACATTGTGGCAAAAGGATGAGCAATTTCTCCTTTTGCCAAACTGTTTTCAATGTCATTGTTAATATGTCTGCGCAAGTTGTCTGCTGCAAAGTTGTATGTGGGAATGGGGTAATAGTGAATACATTACAAAACGGTGTGCCAGTTAACGTTTAGTGCTAACTGGCATATTCCAGAACTGGATGACTGCAACTTTCAAGGCTAAAACAACATTTCGATACACCATTTTAGTGATGAATAAGCTAAACGCCGTTTTCAACAATGTTTAGTCATATCACGGCGGCCAGTTCACCGACTGAAATGTTTCTTGGCTTTCTTAAACCACTTAAACCAGTACTCGACACTAAAGTATTTCCTAACAACTGGCTCATTTATCAGATATATTGTTAGCCGATTGGTGGAAGGCAAATAACGCCTACCGCATTGCCTTTTATCAAATGTCGGAAATAATGTTGTCCGAGCTTTGGTTCGAACTCACAACCCTGGATTGACAGCCCGAGTCGCCACCGGGGCTTAGTGAAGTGTGAACATGAGGAGTAAGATGTAATATTTGACGCATTAAACGTTTAATTTCGATAGAGTTGAAAACGATTTTAGAAACAATGAAACAAATAATAGTTTTAAACAAATTCCACAATGTTTTAAAGAAACGTCTATATAAAGGAAAGAGTAAATCTCTATCGTGTCGAAATGTTTTCATGTGAAAGGAATTTACAATCTGCTTGCATTACACCAGGTTTGTCAACAGTCGTCTGCTGTATTTAATAATAATATAACGCAGTTCAATTTTGATGTGTATGTCTACTTTGTTTATTCCAGTTGTTTGTGAGTGCGGGACCAGTCAGTTTCCTGGCTTTCTGTTTCACCATCGTCATCATAGCTGTAGTTATATACATCCTTTTATTATGTTTTGGGAGAGATACATCAAAATACAGAGGTAAGTGATCAGTATATAATCTTAACCGGTTACCACATACAGTTAAACCGGTGATAAAGACCTCTTTTGTATAGCAATTCCCTGTCTATAGCAACCACAATTATAATTTCCCAATTACTCATTTTCTGCATAAATGACCCTGCAATTGAAGACTACCTGTGAATAAAGACTAGATTGGTTTCTTCCAATGGATGGTCTTTAAACACATACGCTTTCTGATGACTCAGGGGCGTAGCTTGGCAATAATCAATGTGTAGGCCGTCTCGTGGTAAAATGTACATTGTGGACTCTGTCTAAAGTATCGACCCGGATCAGCATAAGCATGCCAGACAAGCTTACCCGGATAGACACTTTCCGCCTCTTGTGGATTTTCTGCTTCAGGAATCACTACTCTATACATCTATCCCCATAAGACGGAAAGTGTCGGCCGGATCAGTCTGCGCGGACAGCGCAGGCTGATCTGGTCGATATATTACGCAGATGTATTTTGGGGCATTTTGAAAAAAAATGTGTAGGCACGTGCCTACAGTGCCTAAAGGGAGCTACGCTCCTAGATTTCTCTGCTAAAGACGATTTTTGAAAACATTGTGGCTCATGAAGAGCAATTTCACTTTATGGCACAATGTGTTTCCACTTTATGGCACAATGTGACAATGTGTTTCCACTTTATGGCACAATGTGTTTCCACTTTATGGCACAATGTGTTTCCACTTTATGGCACAATGTGTTTCCACTTTATTCAATAACTCTTCTTGCACATAAAGACATTTCCACATGTTTTACTAGTTGTTTTCAAAATCGTCTGCAGGAATCCGCTGTGGTCGAGTGGTTAGCGTCGGGGATTTCGAAACAGGGTGTCCCTGGTTCGATCCCCGGTCGCGGCAATTCGGTCATGGTGGAGTGCCCTTGGGCAAGGCACATTTTCTAGCCTAGTACTGGTTTGTGTGACCCAGGGATCATGAATAATTAAATTTAATTGTGCGCTAAATGACCATAGCTGTCGATGCGCCATAAAACAATATTCATTCATTCATTTCGTTGCCATGGAAACCAGAATTCTGCATGGATCCCAAACATTTGAAGACATTCTGGTGAGGTCATTGAGAGGATGCTTTCTGTGGAGTTTCATCTCAATTAACTCATTGGTTACTGAGGAAAAGAAGTTGACGCACGACGCACAAAAGGCGATCACAATAACTCACCTTGAGCACTTTGTGCTCAGGTGAGCTAAAAATTGAAAATCTATAGTTGAATGGATAACCTATGACTAAAAGTGAAAAACATTGTGGCAAAAGTAGAAATTGCATTTTGAGCAATTTCTTCTTTTGTCACTATGTTTTCAAAAAGCAGTCTGCTACAGAGGCGTCAGAAAGCGTCTTTCTGGACTTAGAAATTCATGAAAAAAACAGACAAGTGTTGCCATAGCTACGTGGCGCTCTTAGTTAACCCTTTCCATGCTTTCAGAAGACCAAAAGTTATGATATAGAGATTAGTTGTATGTAAGAAAGTTTAAGTTATCAAACAATTAACATGTTGGTAGCTTGAGCTTGTCTGATTGATAACTGGTTAATGCATGGAACTACAGTACTCAAACTTGGCAGGTAGGTTAGGCATAGCCAGAATATGACCCTCATTTTGAGGTCATCTATGTCGAGGTCAGTGTGACTTTGAACACAAAAAAGCTTCTCTGATTCGTAGCTGCAAAATGCTTGGGCCTAAAATTCAGCAGAAAGGTTGGGCATGTCCAGTAGATGACCCCTATTGATTTTAATGCCATCCTTTCAAAGGTCATGGTGACCTTGAACTTGTTCCTGACAAACGCTCAAGGGGTCTTAATGTTTGACAAAAATCTCTTGTTATCAATCGAATCCTTACTGAGTTCGAAAATAACTTTAGCAAGTATAATATATCTGGAAGTTAATTATGTTCTTGAATACAGTTGAAAATATTGTAGCATAATTCGCAGTTTCACTTTTTGCCTTTTCACAAGTACTCTGCCACAGATACGTCTAAATTTGTTGTATGTTTTAACCCTTTCCCACATTTAACAAATTTGCAGCAGACAACTCTATAGTATAATAATCAAACAGAGTAAGAATTATGGCGGCAAAAGATGAAATCGCTCATTATGAGAAAATGCTCCTTTTGCCACAATGTCTTCAAAAGTCATCTGTTGTGGATGCATCAAAATGAGTCTGCATGTTGGAAAAGGATAAACTGATTTCCACAACTATAACAAACCTTCCCCTATGATATATAATGGGATCGTTTTCATCGAGGTAAGTATTGTTCAGCCCCAAATCTTTGAACATGGATTTCAAGTGTTTATCAAACGGTGTTTTAGTTACTCTTTCAACCACAGCACTAACTAATGTCCAACCATGTGATGTGTATAGAAATTTACTTCCTGAAAAAAGAGAAAAGATTGTCAATATACATGTACAGACATGCTGTGTTTGTTCCAGGTTCATATTCACCAAATATTGTGAATCTAATTTCAAGTTTTTAGCATCATTTCTGATAGGCTTAATAAATTGGTTAACACCATTTCTGATAGGCCTAATAAATTGGTAAAAACAATTGGAAATGGTGTTACTTGGTCAATTCAGAATGGTATTCAAATGGCAAAACTAACTCTTTCCCACATACAACAAATCTGCAGGGGGCCACTTTGAAACACTAAATGAAAGGCAGAAACATCTATAAGAGAAAGTATTTTTAAAACATTGTGGCTAAAGGAGAAATTATGTCTGCTGCAGATGAGTCTATCCATGGGAAAGTTTAACCCTTTCCCTCATACAACAATTCTGCAGCAGACGACTTTGAACATATTTTGTCAAAAAATGGAAAATCTCT
>JAUELF010253659.1:0-11730 GCA_031471495.1 Clinocardium nuttallii
CATGTCATCAAATATTGACAAGGATATGCATTTTATCATAACAATAATTATATCCTCGGTAGCATTTTTTCCTTCGGAAAATCTGGTTAACTATAGTTATAATTTAAAGAAAAATTTATCAAGAACTGCCAATTTAAAATGTTCACCATAAAATGACTTCAATTTTTCTAACAAGAATGAAATAAATGCGTTGTCTCGTTTCACCCTTATACATTTGAAGTCACTGACAGTGTAGACGCTAAAGTCGCAGAAACTTGACTCGGTACAGAACAGCTGTCCTTGCACCTGGTAATAGTACGGGTGCTTCTTACTTAGTACCAACTGTCCGTCTGTGAGTTTCAAGAAAGGTACAGTAACTGGTGATACGTCTTTGTTTTTCATATGCATGGATGGCCTCCTTCTCATACTTCAGGCCATGTCTGATAGCCTCGTTTGGCCTAATACTGCTGCCCTGAACTAATGTCTTTGCTAGTTTATTCAGATTAGTCCTTGCTGTGGCAACACAAATCCTGTAGTAGTTCGAACTCTGTATTCTTTTTTGACGTTCTTCAAACCACCTTTGAATCTGGCTTTGTCCGCGTGTGCATTGCTCAATCGACACAGCTTCACTGTCTGTGATAGTAACAAGTTGACTGGCTTTTAGAAATTTCTGTTCATGTGTGTCAGATTGATAGTCATGGTCTAAATTCAAAGCACGTACACTGCCTGGTTCGAAATATTGGCGCATTTGAAATTCCTTTGAAATTTAGACACACATTCCGAAAGTAGTCGTTGTAGCCAGCCACATTCCGGAGATGCGCAGGTCGTGGATCAATATCAACTAACCATGTCTTTGTGTTCCATGTGACCGTGATCCGACCCAATTTTACTTACCATCTTATTAGTAATAAGTAATTCTGTTACGTCTTTAATAGGTAATTTTCGCCATTTAAAGACATAAACAATTTAATTCGTTTGTAATAAATAAAATGTCTGTGATTATTATTGAACGGTAAGATTGATGCTAGTTTTGTTACAGTCTGCTAGTTTTTCCGCATTCTAGTCTATTTGTTTTATAATTACGTTATTTCACTCCTTCAAGATTGTTTTAATCCGAGTCCAAAAATATCAATACAGTGATCCCTTTTTAATGATAGTATGTTCGCTTGTTTTTTCTAAAACTTCCTCGGGGTCTGACGCTTGAAACACATGTCACCCCGTAATCTGGTAAGAAAAAATGTTATGTAAGAAATTCGGCCTCTGACACTTGTTTGTGTGTGTGTTTGTACATACAATGATCCATGGGGTTTGACGCTCTTATCGGCACTTTTATGTCATTTCTTCAGTCTATTAAGGATATACCTTGGTGCCATAACCATTGCTTTCCTCGGACATACGCAAGCGACAGACAGCTCTCCCACTTGCATCAGAGGTTGGAGGCAAGTGACTTTCAGGACAAGCCTTTGGTCAACTCACCGAAAAGTCCGTTGCCGGCCGCCGTGGGGCTCAAACTCACGACCTTCGGACTGGGAGTCCAGCGCGTTACCAACTGCGCTAGCCGGACCGGCGCCTCTAACGCCTAGCAATTACGTGTTGAATTGCGTGTAAAAAATGTTGTTGTATCTGAAACTGTAAATCATTAACAAAGTTGAGCAAAGGTCGGTCCCATTAACTTATAGAACGCTTCAAATGTTCAATGCAGAAATAGAACTGAGTGTCGAAATATTATTGTACATATGAACTTAATATAACACAAACTGTGAAAAAGCATATAGCGAAAAAGCGCCGACAAATTGGCATGGACAGGGAAATAGTCATAGTTTGTTTTTGAGTGTTTGATTGTATGGCGTTTAACGCCCTCATCGGCACTGTTCATGACATTTTAAAGACGGTCAGTCTTTTAAGGATCTACCTGGGTACCGTAACCAGCGGCTTTCCCTGAAACTTTGCAAGCGACCGACAGCTTTCCCACTTGCATCGGAAGTGGGAGGCATGTGACTTCAGGACAAGCCTTTGGTCAACTCACTGCAAAGTCCGTTGCCGGTCGCCGTGGGGCTCGAACCAACGACCTTTGGACTGGGAATTTAGCGCGCTACAAACTGCGATAGCAGGGCCGGCAAAAGATGAACGGCTTCGTTCTTCTGCGCATTGATAACCGTGTCAGAACTAGTAAAACAAGCGCGAAATATGACCTTTTCAGGTTTACATATTTTAATATGATGGGTGGTTCCCTTTAGCAAATCAAGACCGGCATTTCACTATATTAATATAGTTCATTAAATGAAATGACGTCAAAATGTCACATATTTGCACTCGACGACATTTCGTACCTAGTCTGGTTTTAACTGGTACCTGTATTGTCACAATTTGTGTACCTGAAATAAAACTGGCATCAAATGGTGAGTGTTCGAGAACTACTCACAAGACGATACATCCATGTGCTTGTACATCTTGTCCACTTCTACAATACATGTACTGGTTTGACGCATATCACAACACATAGGTGGATATTTTTCTACATTCATGAACAAAGACTATATAAATTCGTGCACTGTTCATATATTTGTATGCACCGTAATACTCATATATACATAATTCTTATTGTTGACATTTGTTTACTTACATCAAATTTATCTTTTTAAAATAAACTAAATTAAAGATTAATTAATTACCGACGTGTATGTTTTAATACCAGCGACGGATACTATTGGAACATGCGATGCAACAACCTTTGTGGTTTTATCTGCGAAACTCTGTAAGCAACATCAAGGAGTACATGTACATACATTGTAGACACACACCAACGTTACGAGGACTGTTTGGATTCTGAGGACTTACACGCGAGTCGCGAATTGTGCTTTGTGGCGTTTTCCGGATGGCTATTAACAATGTAAGTTTACCTGATTTCTAAAAAATATTTAAAGATGTAAAATATAGATCTACGTGCATTCTAATCGTATTTACATTTTATACATTGTATCACAAGTACATATAAAGACCGAGTTAGGATGCAAACTCTTATAAACCAACTTGACTTAGTTGTTGTTAAGGAACCTTTTTCAAACATTGAAAAGTGTTGTCGTTCTCCTGGGCCTCCTAAACACGAATTAAGGTGTATATAGTTAAATGCACCATGGAAATGCGCCCGTGCGAGTTGTGCTTTCGTTTAGATGAATTATGTTAAATCATATTAAAACATGTACATACTTACAAAAAGTCAACACCTTAAACAAAATATGAACCAAGATATGTTCGCTAAATTGGTTATAGTGTATCAGTATTTGCATATTAGCTCAAATCAAGCTCTTTGAAATAGATTAATACAAATTGCATGGAAATTGAAACATGTATGCCTCTGAATTCTGCGATAAAATAACGCAATGTATTTGTCAGGCGACTCTAGTATAAAGGTCAAAACCTGTGCATTAAGACCAAACTGTTTAGTTTTGGCCAACCGACACATCCCAATCTACACTTACCTCGACCTTATGTTATTAGTGGCATAAAGTCAGTCTCTATCAGTATTTTGCCTCTAAAAGGTTAATTGTACAGTTTTGAAGAAATCTCAAATGTGATTTAGTCCTAGATCTACCAATCAATAGGTAATACTGATGTCATTTAAACACCTAGATATGTTGTATAAATCTTCAACAGCACTAGTTTAAACAGAATACCTTACAATATCAAACATAGGCTTCATTTTCATTTGGAAAGACAACCAACTATAACAAGACGTTATAATGGTGTTTGGACCAAACCCCATTACTATAATTCAATATAACATCGACGACCACTATATCTATACTAGATTGGACATGTATACATACAGGCGCGTAGCTGCCTATACGCGAGTACGCGGCTGAATCCATATGATTCTGACCAAAAAAGATCAGCCAAAGTTGCAGTATTCGTTGCAGTAACTTTATGGTCCTATTGAATGACAAGGCTACGATATAATCTTAAAAACTCATTTGGCGTAAAACTCTAAGGTAACATACACATTTCCTGAAATGCAAAGCGAATGACCCATAACAAATATGCATGCTACGACGTCATTCTTTTCACTGAAGATGGTCAGAGAAATGTAATAACTAGTTTTGTTTTGTTTTTCTAATTCTTCACGATTGTTTACTTGAATTCGCCAATTATATTTCTGCCAAGGTTTCCGAAGGTAACGAGGACCTGTCTTCACTTTCCATCTTAATGAGGACTATGCTAACACAGTCCATGTATGCCATCGTAACAGGGACATTGAAGGATGCACAATGACAATGTTTTCTATTTTACCGCGGACCTGTCTTCACTTTCCATCTTAATGAGGACTATGCTAACACAGTCCATGATTGCCATCGTAACAGGGACATTGAAGGATGCACAAAATGTTTTCTATTTTACCGAGGACATTATTGGTGTCGCACAGGAGTAAATGACGTCAGTTGCATGGTACGTTTTTGTATATGATTTTGGTTTTGGATACATACTTTTCAACATTGTTTCAGCATAATGCCATAATTTTTTATCATTTCCGGGACATTGTCCCAAATTGTTCGGGATTGTTCAAGAAGAAGAGAGGTATACACTAGATTACGTGTCTGTCTCGGTGGTTCAGGAAGGTTTTTGGTTTGATCTCCACTCTGACATTACACAAACGGCTGTCCCGGCAGGACACTATGTAACATTGCCATTTTCCAGAGCAATTCGCAGACTAGGCAAGCGCAGTTGGTAGGGCGCTAGACACCGAACGTCGTGGGTTCGAGCCCATCAGCGACCGGCAACGGACTTTGCAGTGAGTTGACCAAAGGCGTGTCCTGAAGTCACTTGGCTCCCACTTCCGATGCAAGTGGGAAAGCTGTCTGTCGCTTGCGTATATCCGAGGAAAGCAATGGTTACGGCACCCAGGTAGATCCTTAAAGACTGGCTACCTTTGAAATGGCCTAAAAAGTGCCGATAAGGGCGTTAAACTACATACAAACAAACAAACCAGAGACATTCATCCATAACATAATCTAACATGGAGAGGGTATGAATAGAACAGAATAATAAAGAATAGATGAGAATAAATTCTATTTTCCAATCATATGCAACATAGTGACAAATGGATTAAAAGTTAATCCAAGGAAAACAAATTGTCATATTAAACAAATCGGGAAAAAGGATCAACACAACTTGTACATATAAGAGGAGAAATCCACTATGCTACAGAGTATAAATATTTGGATATGATCTTTACTTCATTTGTCAAATGATGTATCCAAAAGGGCACTTAAAGCCAATTCTAAATTTAATACATGTTTTGGAGAACTGGATGGCAAAGTAAATACCATGCTTCATTTATTTGATCATACAATTAAACCTATACCTACGTATGGAAGTGAACTATTGGGTACTATTGACCACAAGCAAACAAAAGATCCAAAAAGGCATCTATATTTTATTCACAATATTGAATAAAATACCATGTGAAAAAATCAAGGAAGGTTTTTGAAATATGTCCTGGGTGATCACAAAAATGCTACTTATAGTGCTGCTGTGGTAGAATTAGGCAGATACCCTATATATAATATGTATTGATATATTGTGTAATAGAGCGAATAGTGTTATACTGTAAAAGCTATGAATCTGAGAGGAAATGTTTATTCGATCAAATATCTAATTTATGCAACAATTTCCAATATCTAACCCCTCGGCAACAATTTTATGGTTATTTAGTAATGAAGATGCAAACATGATTATTCCAGTAGCAGAATATAATATACAAAATGGCATGGCCTATATGAATTACGACTGCTAGTAGTATTGGCTAGCAGTATTATGCCCGCTTTGACCAAATAAAAAAACACAAGAAAATGCTGGTTCAAAAGACTTGTAGCTGAATTGCTACAGGTTTTAATATTATTTACTACATTATTGTTTAGACTAGTAATACTGAGGTCAAAACATCTTGACCTACATGAATTATGATGTTAAAGATATTACAATTATTAAGACTAACACAAGAAAAATTTGATTAAAAAGACAAGTAATTTTATCATGAAAAAATCACCTCAACTTCAACATAACAATAGTTTACAACAGTAAACTATTAAACTATACATTTTGGTTGAAATCATGTCATCAAATATTGACAAGGATATGCATTTTATCATAACAATAATTATATCCTCGGTAGCATTTTTTCCTTCGGGAAATCTGGTTAACGGGTTTACCTAAAATACGCAATGGAGATTTTTCGGCGAAATGGGCGAAATGGAGAGGAAAATACGCAATGGAGATCAAATATGATATTAGAAGTTAATAATTGTAAAATTTATTATTATTTTCATAAGATAAATGTATTGCGGATTATATTTTAATTTAATTTTTTGTAAAAAGTGTATCTTGATGATGAAATTTCAATTATTTCTATCGCATTGATATGGCGAAATGGGGATAGTCAAAAGCATACTTTCTAGTTATTTTTTAGTTATTAATAAAGGTTTAATATATTTCTATGTTTCATTCAATTAATAATTTGTAAAACTATTGTCTTTTATTAACATGAAGGTTATTTGATAGCTTGGCGAAATGGAGAAATGTTATGGCGAAATGGAGAAATTTATAGGCGAAATCGAGAAATTTGTTGGCGAAATGGAGATTTTGGCTAGGCGAAATGTAGATTATTGCATCAGCGGAACGAAATGGAGGAAATATGCTCGCGAAATGGAGTATAACTGCTGGCAAAATGGAGTATATATGCTGGCGAAATGGAGATAATAAGCTGGCGAAATGGACATATTGCCTAATTTTCATCAACTTGACATAAAGGCGAAATGGAGGAAATATGCTGGCGGAATGGAGTCATATGCTCGCAAAATGGAGTATATATGCTGGCGAAATGGAGGAAATATGCTCGCGAAATGGAGTATATATTCTGGCGAAATGGAGACAATACGCCGGCGAAATGGACATATTGCCTCATTTTCACCAACTTGACATAAAGGTGTACATGTGAAAATAAATAAATAAACAACTGTTTGCTTTATAAAAAGTTATAATGATAAACTTCAAAGCAAAATTGAATCCAAATCATAAACTGTGTACATGTGAAAATAAATAAAATAAATAAATAATAAACACCTGCAATTTCTCTTTTTGTCACAATGTTTTCCAATTTTAGTCATAGTTTATCCATTTAATTATAGAGATTTTCTTTTCTTTGACAAAATATGTTCTGCTGCAGAATTGTTGTATGAGGGAAAGGGTTAAATAAAATTGTTGTAATTAGCAATATGAAAAGGCGTTAAATGAAAACATTATGGGGAAAGTAATATATTACCGTTTTCACCAAGAATGTGTCCTGTTTACTGACTTTCTTCCCTTAGGAAGACATTTTAAACAAAGTATAAACATTATAGGAAAATATTAAACATAACATTTTAACATCTTTATATACAATATGTTTACTCAATTAAACGTCTCTTGGAAGATGGTGTTCTGGCCCTTTCCGCTCTCTTTCTCTTCACTTGATTTGGTTTTTTGCCAGCAGTGGGTGTTGTAATAACGGTTCTTAAACCGTTTGTAGAAATTATTTCGTTCTGATTGTAGCGCCCTTTATCTCTTCGGAAACGCCGAATTCGCTTGTCTTGCTGATCACTACAAAGTGTTGACCACGAATCAATGTTAATGAGATGCTGAATAAAACATGAGTCTAATTTAAAACTACCCATGTCCCGAATGGCACGCTCTCTTTCTTTAAATTCGGACTCAACGATTCGCTGCCAGGTGTTAATAAATTTGCACAAATCACTAGCTCTCCAACTTAATGCTGATTTCAAAATGTGGTTTGCACTTTCAGAATTATTGGAAGTCCAATTTATTTTTATTTTATTTTCTCTGGCTGGGATTATAACATGATCAAAGAGTAATGGCAATACACGGTTGAATAAATGATTTGCTAAATTGGAACTGTCGTCGTATTCGGCTATAGTTTTCTTCATACGTTCTACCCTACTGGCATATGTGTCGTTGTCTTTTGAGTTAACGATACCAGTTTCACCAAATATTAGTTCTAGTATGTTCCTTCTTTCAATGAGATTGAGTTTGGCGTTGTCTTCCATATATTTGTTGATGTTATTTTTTAAATGTCCGGTACACAATACATGAGTCGCTGTTGGTAGGCATTGTTTTATTGCTGACTTGAACGCTAATTCTTCGTCCGAACCTAGTATTAGATGTTGTTTTTCGACTGGAGTTAGGTTGCTTGAAATTTGGAACATGAATGCTTCGTACGCTTTAGATGTGGAACTTGTGTGAATGAATGTTGGACCAAAACAGATCGGGTGCTGCATGGTTGAACGTCTAAGGATAGAGAGATCTTTATATACTGTAGGGGTCACTTGGAAGTCACCTAGGTTGTAAGTTTTGTCTAAACCCAGAACTGTTCCTCCGGGTTTACAACAAAATCTTTTTATATCTGTGAGTTGTTGATCGTTATAGAGGGTGATGACTGGATGTGATATACCTTTGATGTGTTGAACGTTCTGTACGAATTCGTTTGTTTGTATGATTTATATGATATTGAACTTATATATTTCGTGAGGTAATAAGAATAGTAGAATAGCAGGATCTGCTATATATACCTTCTCATTTTCTGTAATTATACTCATTAAAGAATATCAGTAAATGTATGATAAACAATATCCCTTTAATGCGGCTTGTTTAAAGAGATAAATTGGTCGGCGATATTTCATTAAACATTGATGGGGTAATATATGTTATAATTAGCATTTAATTAGTCAATCGTTTTTCACAACTTGATAAGAGGTATGTGTTTAATGGCTACACTCACAAATTCAATAAGGTGTTTGTTGTATGATGTAACGGCACGCATGCCTAATTGACACCTTTTAAAATATGACTGCCACTGTGTACACAACAGGCTTAGTCAATTGATCGTCAACGCGAAAATCTCCATTTCGCCAAGCATAAATCTACATTTCGCCAAAGCAAAATCTCCATTTCGCAAGATATTATTTTCATTTGGCAACTTTTTCTGTCAACATTTTTATAAAATGACAATATACAAGTTTTCGACAAGCATTTTTGTATGTTTAGAGCAGAAAACTCTATTTCGCGTGAGAGAAAATCTCCATTTCGCCAGGGAATTTTATTTTTTAATTTTTTTAATTTTTATTTTATAGGGGACAAAACATCTCAATTTCCCAACATTTGTTTATTAATTTCCCAATATAGCTAGGATTCTCCATTTCGCAAAGGCATAAATCAACATTTCACCAAGACAGAAATCAACATTTCGCCAAGTCAGAAATCTACATTTCGCCAAGGCAGAAATCTCCATTTCGCCAGTTTCATTCTCTGTTTTGTTGACCTAAAATTCTACTTTCATCTGTCAACTGACTTATTTCTGAAATAAAAATGAATAACATTAAACAAACCCATTGATTTTTTCATTAAAATGACCATGCATCATAGTCTTTATAGAATATGGTTATAAGAAAAAAGAGAGAACATCAAATAACTAACAAAGTAATAAAACAATTGTAATTTTAATACTCAAATATATATACAATAAACATTCAATATACGAATAGGTAATTTTAAATTGACAAATACGGCCGTAACATCATATTTTATCTCCATTGCGTCTTTTCCTCTCCATTTCGCCCATTTCGCCGAAAAATCTCCATTGCGTATTTTAGGTAAACCGCTGGTTAACTATAGTTATAATTTAAAGAAAAATTTATCAAGAACTGCCAATTTAAAATGTTCATCATAAAATGACTTCAACTTTTCTAACAAGAATGAAATAAATGCGTTGTCTCGTTTCACCCTTATGCATTTGAAGTCACTGATCGTGTAGACGCTAAAGTCGCAGAAACAAAGCAAAAACACAAAAATGCGAGTCAAAATAAAGAAACTGCAATATTGGATTATTTATTTCATGTAAGATTTGTCATAATTTAGTGTTTTTAAACAACCACAATTGTAATATGTTAAAAACATTAACATAAAGGCTATAGTACAACTTTAATACAAACGATTTAAACCTGGTATAAAACTTGCTATTTCAAAGGTTTTGCAAGAATTTTAAAATTCTATATGATATGAGGAAATTTAAGAGAGAGAGAGAGAGAGAGAGAGAGAGAGAGAGAGAGAGAGAGATGGGGGGGGGTGTAGAGAGAGATATAATGTTTTTGTATGCAGAAGATGGTACTATTTGATAAAGTTCACACTTCTTGAATTCATGTAATTCTATATCATTCTGCCATTTTCTGATGTAAGATAAGATATGAAGACAGCATGAATAAGACTCTATTCAGAAGTGTGTTATCGGCATATCAAGGGTGTTATATTACACATGTGCAGTGTAAAGTGATGTTATTATGATACCACATACCGAGTTATTAGTTTATAATTTTGTAATATCTTTGAGTACGGTTTTTTAATGATAAACATTAAAAACATATTTATGAGGGTTTGTTGTGCTATTTTACGTGTCTATATATATATATATAATATCCATGTTCACGAATAAGGTACGTAAGCTGAATGTGTAAAATGTTCATGCATAGATTATATTCATCTAGAAATTTTAAGTGAGGAAGAAAAAACCCATACAAAAAACAAAAAAGCTAAGAAGGTGTTTTTGTTTTTCCCTCTTTTATTTTGGATATAAAGTGTTTTTATCTATGAAATAATCTATGTCGTAAACTCTGATACCTACCTTTAATTAATACAACCAAACACTTATTTTACATGCTTTTAACAGATTGATAACGTTAATTTATACTCAATTCTTTTGTCAAAACTGATCTTGTCATTTGAATCATTCATAAAAGGCGGTTATATTATCGTCATGTATAGGCTACATCCTACTATGGTAGGCACATATATATTATAACACTCTAGCTGTCCGTCAACAATGTATACCTCTTCCAGGAGTCGACAGTAAATAATCTGGAGAGATCGTGCGTATTCACGTGCTCGCTCTAATTCTCCTCTGTTTGACAATTCATCATGACGTCATTTTGTTTGACGCGGCTCATACTAATTTGATTCTGTTTCGGATTAGTCGGTAAACTTCAAAGAAATTTAAGTTCAGGTATATTAGGCAATTGAACATCATCCTCCTCCCCCGATCCCATTTTTCTTCAATATTTAATTAAAAAAAACTGGCACAAAATGTTTAAAAATGATTGTAAAATTATTTGTTTCATTATAATTATTATCACCTCTTACGCTGTCAAAGGCATTAAAGAGGTTTTGCAAACAATGTTGGTTCAGGGATGACAGCTCGCAACAAGCTATCTCTCCTAAAATCTGCCTTGTTTTCGACTTAGACATTAACTTTTACCAAATTCCTGTTGGACTCAAAATGGTTTGGTCCAATAGTTAACATTGAAGAGTCGACGTTAGTGAAATAAAAGTGGATGATGTGGTCCATGTTCATGTCGGCTAGGCTGATAATTTCGGAAACTCAAGTAACTGCGATTTTTTACCTTATCGCGAAAATCGTCCGCTACTCAATTTAACACATACCAAAGAAGAAGCTTTTATTATTATTATTTTTTCATTAACAATTTATAATAGCTATTCACGATAAAAGATAAAAACATGTGAACGTTACATATATCGACGTCTTTATAACTGCAGGATTGTCACATAGTTTTAAAAAGTCGTCTGCTGCAGAGACGTCAGAACGCGTCTATATATGGGAAGGGTTAAGGGATAATGTATGAGATATGACCGACT